>LQNS02278180.1:1834269-1850192 GCA_001587735.2 Parhyale hawaiensis | reverse complement strand
AAAGATATATTAGGACATATATATATATATATATATATATATATATATATATATATATATATATATATATATATATATATATATATATAGAAGACCCGATACGTCAGTCGGCACTGATTCATTATAATTAAATTAGTTCCAAATAACACTCTGACTACGAGGGGTGTATGAGGAGTATTAAGCATCATAAAAACTATATGGGATAAGAGATTTCTGGTGATTTCTTTCACAACTTTACTTTCAACTTTTCTAGGATCTCGAGATTTGGCAAAAGGTTGTAGTGTAAAAAACTCATAGGTTTGACCGTGCATCATCGCTTCTTATTCAGCGATGCTTAAAACTTTTCATGCTCCCCTCGTATGTATTTGAGTATCATTATTTATATAGCTGGCGAATATTCGCAATGCTAGTTTTATATTCAAATCGCATGATTGAATGAGCTATTGGGAAACCACCTAAAATTGTTGCAACTGAATCGCTATAATCGAAATGGACCCTTACTATTACAACATTTATTCCATCTAACCTTATGAATAAGGCATAAAAAAGGTGTAAACCAGTGCATTCACATTAATTCAGCACGGAATAATAGAGATTTTTAATCAGTAATATTGTTTTATTATTAATAATGAAATAATAATTCTCATATAATATATTACCTGGCAAAACCAAAACAGACTTTAGCATTGCATTGCATTGTAACAGACTCTCAGCATAGGTAGTAAGAATATGGACACTGTTCCTAGGAGTGCAAATACCTAGATAATACATCTAAATTTTTTTTTTTTAATAACATAAAATTATTATTAAAACCACTACTGTGCACTCGGTATTAAAACTTTTATTGCCAAACATCAGCTAAACTATGCGCTTCAAGTAATCTGTATTTATCCTGAAGCCCTCTCTAGCTAAACCTCACTTGATATCTAAGTTCCATTAAAATCATATCCGTACTGCAGTAGCTTATAGTGACGCATTTCAAACTTCGGAGGAAGAATAACATCTTCTGATAAAGAGTCGAGAGTGCCCAGTACGGCTATCATTGAATGATGCATTGCAATATATGAGTTATAATAATTTCGTATGTATTATCTACCCCTTCAAAGACTTATAAATATTCCGTATAATAAAAGAAGATTTAAAACTATGGCTTAAGTGCTAATTATCTTCCCCTGCAAAGCTCCAAAGGAATACTACAGAAATCATTCTGCTTTACCGTAGGTATATAAAGCATTTGATATTTATCTAAAATTAATTTCTTCAAGATCTTCCGGCCAAAATTCGTGCATGCATACTACACAGATATTGCCGCCTGAAAGTAAATACATACATTTCATATTTCAGGAAAACTATTTCCTAAATACTGGCTGTCAATGATCCCCTTACAGAGTGTAGGTATACATATTCTCGCAGTAAGTAGATAAATTATTGACAAAAGTCCAATCGTTAATTCTCTCTAGAAAGATCCATGTTTCTGCAATACAAGAATTAAATCTTGAAAATAGATGAATGAAGCATTTCATATTATCGAAAATATTTCTTAAAATTTTTCCGGCAAAGATTCATAGATACGCTCTTTCCATCAGAACTATTCCTGCCTGAACATAACATTACACTTAAGTGGCCATTCCGGCAATGCAAATGTTTCCTCGTTGGAAAAGAAAAGGGGAAACTTCAGTAGTTAGGGAGATGGGTATCTCAGCGCTCCAAAATATTACGCGAAATCCCATGAAAGTGCGGGACTGCAGCTTCCAAACTCCGGTAATGTAACACCGACTAATGCAGGTCAACTTCCGAGTCCTACATCATTAAATATAAAGTTCAAATGAGGCGAATCGTTAGCAAGAAAGCAGCGTAACGCATGGGGTGATTTTGAGGTAAGGTGTAAAAGATTTACACGTGTTTTTAGCTTGTTATTACAAAACTTTTCAAGAAAAATTTCACTAATGAAAATTTTGCAGCCTCGTTATGAAGAAGATGAAGGTACATTAAAAGACTCTCATGTAAAGCATGCAGCATTTGTGCATTAAAAAAAATAAGCTGGAAGCAATAAAACGTGATTATACCTCATACGCACGTTCACAGTATACAATAGAAATATGAGAGGCGCTGAATAAATAACGCCCCTTACCCACTTCCGATAGTCTGATCCAGCTGAAATTTTGCATTCGCAATGATTTATATCTCTATGTGTTATGTGGCAAATACAGCTCTAAACTAAAATTATTATTATTGTGGTTTCTGTTTTACAGGTGTTTGAACTGAGTCAGGTGTGAAATGAAGCCTGTTAAGTGTCGCGCAGTGATCCGTTTTTTGTATCTCAAAGGACGCACACCATAGAAGACTTTTGATGAAATTAAGGAAACGTATGGTGATATTGCACCATAATATGACCTTGTTAAACGCTAGCATCGTGAATTCATACTTGGCCGAAATAGCCCAAAGGGACAAGATTAGTACAGGTTCTGTGGAAACTGTCATTCATGACCATTTGCATATGCATAAGGTATCTGCCAGATGAATTCCCAGGCTGCTCACACCTATCCAGAAGCGAGAATGCGTTGAGTGCTCGAGGATGAATTTGGAAATGTGCCAAGAAGATGAGTCAAAATTTTTTAAAAGACTACACAGGATGAAACCTGGATCTATCCCTATGATTCAGAAACCAAAGCCCAGTCAATGCAGGGGAATCACTTCGACCTCCAAAGAAGAAGGCAACGATGCAGCTCTCCGCTGGCTAGGTCATGCTCACAGTCTTCTGAGACCTGGACGGAGTAGAGATGGCAGATTTCTTGGCAAAGGGTACGACAATTACAGGAGCCTATTATGCTTCACTTTTGAGGAAATTACGCGAAGCCATCAAAATCATGAGGCGGGGCAAGATCTGCAAAGGTGTCCTCCACCTGTAGGACGACGCTCCGGCCCACAACTCTCCTGTCGCCAGATCAGAAGCACGGGCAAGTGGCATGAAATCTTCCCCACCCTCCCTACTCTCCTGACCTTGCACCCTCTGAGTTTCACTCTTCCCTGCCATGAAGTTGTTTTTGAAAGGAAATCGTTACCCAGATGATGCAGTCTTAATTTTTGAAGGCACGTCGCGGTTGGAGGATCAGCCTGAGGTGTTCTCAAAAACTGTTTCCCTAGCTGCATCAAACAATGGGTAAAATGCGTAACTCTGGGTGGTTCCAAAGTAGAGACAGACTTACAAATCTGTCACGTTTCGTTGCTTTACTGCTATGGGAAATGGGTCAAAGGCATTACTCATTGAACGCCCCTCGTATAGGAGGGATGATACAAACCTGACATTATGTACTTGACCCAGAAGTAACCAGAGAATTCGGTTAATTGTGATCATGTACGCAAAATGTCCAATAAACTAGATGGGATACGACGATAAATGCGAGGAAAACAATTTTGGCTAAAGGTTACTATATAAATTATCTTACTGGACACAAAATTAATAATGTAATGTAACAAAAGTGTTTTAGAAGAAAGCTAAGATCTTTTAAGTGATACAACGTGAATCAACACGAAGGGATTATGACGATTGTAATAGTAGAACTTTGTTTACTAATCGAACATCATACATTTAATATCCCAACTGCATTCAGTTTACGTAGGAAAAACACCAACTGAAGCGTGACCATGGACATAATACGCTTCAGCTTTGATTTTCACCTGCGAACACATATCACTTTATTGTATAGGCTACAAAATACTAAAAGTGGCTTACGGCAAACACACGCAGTTCTACTCATTAGAACCCCTAAATCAAATTTCACATTCTCTGCGAACTTGAGCATGAACTGCAGTACAGAACACATTATCCAGAGTTTATTATAATGTATATATAGAACTAAAGATACGAAACTTCAAACTGGCTGCTTTATTTCCTATGATGAACATACGTAATGAAACTATAGCTGCATGAGAATACTGAAATTGAAATGTGAACATACACCGTAATATTCCACCATTGCGTTTCCTTGCACGATATCTTGGCAGTTTTCACAAGAGTTACCGGGTAATTGCGATGAGGAGTTGAGTACAAAGTTCTGCACTGAAACAATTAGACAATTACTGTACTGCAATATTGAGATGAAAAGTTTATAATTTGAGTTCGTACGACGCACAGGATCGTGTAGAAGCTCTTCACTGTGCATAATAGCTGCTCGGATTGAAGCTTCACTAATTTATGTTGTATCTCATATACGGCAACCACAGAGCGGTGCTGTTCCTGCTATGAAAGGAATAGCAATGTATCAGAGCTAACTAAAATTTAAGAAAGAAAAACAGATTGGATTACGAAATTGTAATTCCAATGAATCTGTGGTACCTGTATTCAAAAACTGCTCATCAATTACCGATTCACTTACATTCAATGGAGCAAGATGGAGTGTTTTTTTTTTTTTTTGTTTTGTAGTCCAACTCACTAGGTTCCGGAAACACGTAAATGATGCGCTTTCAACGAAACGGATACGCACAACGAAGGTATATCTAGAGTATGCAAAATCTGACTCTTGAGGATGCGCGACATTGAAGCTGACTCAATAAAAGTCTTAGCGTACCACACAGAGAACGTTTCAGCAATTACTGCTCCTTCTGTGGGGAATTCTTCATAATCTTTACCATAGTAAAGCAACAAGATCTTAATCAAAGGAATGTTAAATATATTCAACGTATAAAAATACAGTCGTGCTCCAAATTAACTACAGACAGAAGTATTATAGTACTTTGGGCATAGCTTTACTGACTAGAAGTAGAGCGCATCCCTTTACAATCGACCGGTAGGTGCCAAAGTCGTTAGTTCAGTGGGGGTTTTATCCCTCTATCTGTGTGGCCACAGAATTCATCGGTAGGATCCGTACTCGCTCGTTTGGCGTTCAAAACAGCTGTGAAGATTTTTTTGTAATATTTCTTAGCAGCGTTTCAGGCGTTCTGTGGTTGCATAGTGATCAATTTGGACATACATAGCAACTGCGCTGATCCCTGCAGGGCGTGTAGAGTACTAATAACAGTAATGAGAAATAGTGTCCTCACGGAGCCCCACAAGCAGAGGGCAGCCTCACTCGACAACGCTCTAACAGACCCTGAGAGCCTCTGCACAGACCTCTGACTCCCCCTCTGTGCGAAGACACACACACAGTACTGTCACCTATGAATTTTCACTTTCACTTCGCCGCAGTGGGCTGTCACAAAAACAGTCAAATGCTGAATTTGAAAGCTACTTGACGCTGACTGTAGGTCTGCGAGTCGTTTCCAGATGGGGTCGTCATTGGGTTCCAGTTAAGTTCCAGCCCCCTCCCCCTCTCATACACCCACCTGCTGATTAATCCTGCACTTTTTTCTATGGGAAAACTGATGACGATAGGGACTGTATTTGTGTTTATGTCCATTGTCGATGAAAGAAAATTTTCAGATATAGTATTTATATGACTGTTGTATTCTGAAAGCAAAATACAGTAGCTTTCCTAAATTTTCAGTGGAAATTTGACGCAACGCTCTGGCTAGAAAATTCGAAACTGCAAAGCAGTTTTGCTGCAAAGGTCTGCCAAACAAGGCAACAGATCATCGTTTCATGTCACTCCGACATGACCATCGGCGGCACATGAGAACTTTAGTTAAGTTACAGTTAGTTACAAAGGCTGCACCACACAAAGCGTGAAATACAAGCCACTGCATAATAAATGAGATCAATTTCGTTAGTAATACACATAAGGGCCAGGAAAAGCATTTTATCCATAAGCCAATATATTCACTTTACATGCCTTCAACTAAGTCAGGGATTTTCATCCAGGAACATTGCGGGCCTCCTGGGGGGTTTAATATTGCATTGCGCAGCAGCAAAATGAGAACGGTATAGTATGGATATATAGTGTTTGTTTTTACAATGCAGGGTAGAACGATAAGAACAATTTTCTTCAGTAATCTTTGAGTAAAACTCTGTTTGGGGTTGCATCACAAATAGGAAAGAAAACAACAAAAACTTATGAAGAAAACGATTTTTGTCTTACACGGCCTAGGAGTAGATAACAAAAATACTCTTGAATTAAAGGGTGTTCGCTATTATATTACCGAGCAGTAACATAAATATAATAATACAGTACGTTACTTCTGATTATGCAAATACAATTTTTTATTTATGTTTTAAGATAAGTGTCAAACATGTAAAATGTAAAAAGTAAGATAGTGCACAGGTATGTTGTAACTATAAAAACAATTATAGAAATATAAAACGGAACCATTTCCCACGTTTTGGCAACCTTTGCTTATCGCATGGGGTTCTGCTGTTACGCCAGATTATGCAACATCACTCTCTAGTCAACATGGGCAAGAAAAGCGGTCTAAAAAGTGAATAAAAGCGCAAAGTAACCTCGTCATTGGCTTCTGGTAAGACAACACTCGAAGTTTCCACGGAATTACAGCGTGATCACCGAACAATTAAGGCAGATGCAACTGAAGGTAAGGTCAACTGGAAAACTCCAGATAGAGCCTCTACGAGGAAATTGACTGCTCGGGATATGCGACATTTGAAGGTTTCTGTGGCTAGAAAACAACTTTCTACAAGTAAGGCGATATTTGAAGACGCTGGAGCCCCAATACTAAGCAGAAAGACAAGATGTGAGGTTCTGCAGCAGCTAGGGAAAGTGAAAAAGGCAATTATACGACCACTTCTAACAAAAAATCATAAAGAAAACAGGGTCAAATGGGCTGAAGAGAACACGAAAACTGATTTTTCCCATGTCATATTTACTGACGAATGCAGAGCCACTCTTGATGGTCCAGATGGATGGGCGTGTGGAGGGGTCCTCCATGACCTACCTCAACAGACACGGCTAAGCGTCATCAAGGTGGTGGAGGCATAATGTTTTGGGCCGGAATAGTAGGTTACACCATTATTGGTCCATTTGAAGTGGCAGAAGAAGCTAAACTGAATGTAGAAAGGTTCTACCAGTTTCTTGAAGCCAACTTGATTCCATGGCTTCATGAGCAGACTATCGCACGCAGATCCAAATTGGTATTTCAGCACGATAACGCTCCCTCATACCGAGTACGGTACACTGCTAACTGGCTTGCGGATGGGGGATTTAAATCAAAAAGGATTATGACCTGGCCAGCGAATAGCCCCGATTTAAATCCCATTGAGAACCTCAGGGTAATGATCAAAAGGAAGGTCTATGAAGGTGGTTGGCAGTTTTCGAGCAAAGTAAGCTTGTGGAACGCAGTAAAAACAGCTGCAGATTCTATTCCGCCATCTGAAATATCAAACCTGACAAAGTCTGTTGATAATTGCCTCATGAAAATCATGAAAAATGGAGGTTGCCATGTTCAGAATTAACTTGTTATGTTTACCACTTCTGAACACTTATTTCAGTGTTTATTGAATTGTTTTGGTTATAATTTGATGGTTTTGGACGTTTAATAAAAATATTCCTGTTCACTTGTATTTATTTTCTATTTATGACGTTTTTATTGACTTGTTGCATAATCTGAGGTAACAGTAAGAAACTTGTAAATAAGCAAATTGTATTATAAACTTTGCCAATGGCTAAATATTTATTTTACAAGTGCTGTTTATATTTACAACATAGCCGTGCATTTAGTTAACGTATATATTTCAAAGTCAGACACTCATCTTGAAAAATAAAGTAAAAAAATTCTATCTGCATAATCAAAGGTAACGTACTATATATTCATAACACGGCGTTTTTTCATCGTACACTATAAAATCAATCACGTTCTTTATGCCTTAGGCGAGTATTACTTTTCGGGGCTGACAGAGCTTGATTAATTAATGATTCTGTCATAACGGCCATAGCTCATAGAGGGCCGGAGCGTGAGTCCTTGCTACTCTCTGGGAATAGGACTGTCGGTCCGTCTACTGCCAGCTATTTAATCTAATCTAATCGCATTTAACAAAAGTTTTAAGAATGCAAAGCATGAAATGGGTGAGAACAATTAACCTGAAATATTTATGACCAATGGCTTGGTCTAATGTATTAGATAGTAGCTTGAATTAAATCCTCTTGTACTGTCTGTATTTTCCGACACTGTTATTAATCTGGTAAGCTCTGACCTTTTGCCGCCCAAACTAAATATCACCTACCCATGAATCGCACAATGTAAAAAGCAGCCAAGCCAGAATTTTCGCGGTGAGAAATGTCTTAAAAAATAACGCATCGTTTCCTGTGGAAAAATATATATCACAGCCATTAGTATACAACAGTCATTGTCTTCAATAATACAGCAACCGAATTACCTTTGAAAAATACAACTGATCTACGTATTTTAGCGCGACCTTATTTAAAAATTTTACACAATAACTCATGAAGAATAAAAATTTTTACTAATACCATTCTCTCGCATGTATCAATCCACCACCATGAGTAAAACAATTTCCAGTCTTGAAATTCTACCGTATATAATATGAAATTTACGCACCTGATGAGGTAGACCTTACAATCTAGACGATAAAAAATAAATCTTTTGATAGCAACCGACCACTTGCCCTGACAATCAACTTTACTCTTTCAAAGTTCGCAAAAAAAGATTGTTTCAACATCCATATACTTCGTATATGGAGGCCAAGCGTGGCGAAAACCCTTAAAAATATATTTCTGAGCAGGTAGCCGCTGCACAGCCTTAGTTAAGCCCTAATTAACACATTAACTTAACTAACAACCACCTAGAATAAGTTTAATCGATATTGCTCTTTCTGACGGTAAAGCCATCGTGTCGAAGACGTAACAAATTTTTGTTATTGCGGCAACTGCTTCTCAGCTTTAGTTACAACGCACTTAACTCAGCTTAACTAACAACCATTGGTATAAAATAATTTCTGTCAATCTTTCCTCATAGTAAAGCAACCGTGACGAACACGTTTACAAATTTGCTGCAGAGGAGGCAGCCATTTCATAGCCACGTTCCCTCGTAAATGAACCTCATCCTATCTATTATTCCAGTGATACCGAGTCCTGTGTCGCAGCAACGTCGATGCGACGACCAGCGCATTAGCTGCTCAGAATGAGCTATTCCTCGATTATCACGATGCGTCTTCGTAATTACCTAAAACATTTTCGAGAAGCAAAAGAAACGCATCGACTGATGGCAAGTGACAAGGGCATGAAGGCAATTATGGCTGAGAAAGGCACTGAACGGAGACTGTATCGATTAACTCTGTCATACGCAGGTGATTCTGTCCTTCATCAGGCGTTTAATTAAAGCCTTTAGCAGCCGCAATAGAAGTGCACGTCATGCTGTACAAATTACGGAGCTTCATTGATAAGGAGCAGCGTTACATCGGGGCGCTTGTTGACACTCAAACGTCCGGCAGTGGTAAAAAGAATAAGATATTTGACAGTGACGGAAGCGGTACACAATTCAAACAATGTGCAAGGAAGTGAACATCCTTTGCTGTCAAGGATCACGCTGTGTTGCAACTGAGAGCTGTTGCTGGACAGGGGCAGCTGTCTCGATGATGGAAAGTTAGCTACCTGCGTCTTGTGTTTCAAGGAAGACTTAAACACTTTCGATATTTGATGAACGACGAAGCTGACGCCTTTGAGTAACATGCGACACGAAAGCTATTGACTCTGGGACGACTTTGATCTTAGGCAAGACTCGCAAATTCTGCCGTGAATGCGATCCAGCATGAAGTGCTGCAAGCATTGAAGTAGAGGCGCGTGCACGAACTTGCAGCAACATTATTATTCTTCAGTGAAAATTTGCCTTAGTTTGAATGGCTAACATTGAAGTGAGAAACATTAGTTATATCTGGCGTGAAGCATTGAAAAATATTTTTCCATTTGGATAAATTGATACGTGCGCGATCAGTTAGGATATATGAGTGTTTCTCTTGCGCTTCGTTCAATAAATCAACATCTGATGTACGATGGGTGTATGAAATATACTAAGCTTGAGAGAAACTAAAGACGATAAGAGATTTTGATGATTTATTTTTCAACCTAGTCCTCCTCGAGCGCTGAACACCTGCTCCAATGGCGCTGAATCGCTTTAAGCCCGGTGTGTAGAACTTTTGTTTGTTTGGGGCTCCTTCGTAAATAACAGACAGTAGATACAAGTCATTATCCGGGGCGCACTTTCTAATAATTCTATCGATTTTGAAAGCATCATCACGATATTCGAAAGCTTTTGGATTGAAAAGTGCACAAAAATACTCCAGCATGGCAAAAAAAGTAATTATAAAAAAAAATCGGCATCAGAAATTTCTCAGAGGTTTATCTCAGAAATGAGCCAAACTGATGAAATGCCTCCTAACAACACAACAGTGTTACAATGGCAAATTGAGAGCAAAGCAAAATAGCTAGAAGAATTAGAATAATAATTTGACGATTGAATGATGATACGACACAAGAAAAAATTGCAAGCCATCAAGAAATCAATGTAAGTAGGAAATATAGAGTCTTGTTTTTTTTTCATTGTTCTGTGGATTTGTGTTAATAAACTTTATTATTATATTATTATATTGTCATTACGCTTCTCATTACCTTTTGTTAAAACAAAGAAAGGGTCATTTGTGAGTGAAGGAGAATCTCTTGCTAATGACGGCCAAGAAATGGGCGAAATACTTATCACGACCATTGACAAAAAAATTTTTTGCGATAAAATTGGTAGATCTGAAATTCTACTAATATATATATGTACTCAGCTACAGACTAATCAACGGACTTCGAGTTCACAAAGCCTAGCATGGAGACCCCGATCGACAAACAGGTCATCGGAACAAGATAATGTATTTATCTACCTTGATGATTCATCGGACGAGGTCCGGGTGCCGTTACACACGCCACCCATCTTGTGCGGAGGTAATGCTGCAGTCCGTGACCAGAGGGATGGCTAACAGCAGGTTATCCCCACATTGCACGTAGCCGCTTATTACTAGTTTACCTTGCACTTTCAGTAAGTAGGCACCCAGCTAATTTTTAAAATGTACCGTGTTTAAATTTGATAGTTTAAAGCACTCATCTGCTCAATTTCTTGCTTATGGTAACAACTGGAGCCACGTGATCTTCAAGCGTGGCATTATCTTGTATTCTCACCCCAAGGTCCTTCTAATTTGCCCTCTTTCGATTACATTCCCAACTGCCAAAAAAAAAATTTAATTCGTTAGCTAAACATTTCTAATGCTGTACCTTATATGGAGAAAGCCAAAGATAGAAATAGTACGGATCCAGCCAACTACTAACCTGTCTCCCTAGCTGTCTGTAGCTGGCATAGCTGTGAAGTTCTTTGGGTGAGGACCAGGCGGCGCTATTCATGAAACCCATCTTATACATAAGTGAAATTACATTCCGTAACCAGCAGGAGAGCTAACAGCGAGTTATCAATAGAATGTACGTAACCGTTTACAGCTGGTTTTTCTGCCACTTTCAAAAGTATAACCCAGTAAGTTCTTAAATTTCACAGCTCCAATGGTAGTAGTGGCATTTAAAAAAGTAATACAACATAACGTTTGAAAGAGTGTTTTGGCTATACTAATACCTGCTAAAATTTTGGAGCGCAATGATGTGCTCACATCGAAACAACGTGGCTTACAAAATTACTTCTACCTGAGCAGTGTGACTCTTCTAGATTCATGAGCCAAGGCAACACTGTGGACGTGAGCTATGGGGATTTCGCCAAAGTATTTGATGAGGCTGACCACGGAATTTTGTTACTCGCTCTCTCTCGCTTGGGTATCGGCGGGAAATGCTTTCAGAGAGCGAAGCATTTTTTTTACAAATATAAGCCAAAGTGCACGTTATTAATAACAAAGTATCTGCGCGGTAACCGGTATTAACACGTTGACTCACTGAAGGTTGACAAGGTACGGTTCTAAGCCCAATAGTCTTCATCAATATCATCACTGCAAAGGAGTACCAATGCACACCTGTGGTTTCTTCTTCGTTCGTGTACGACACATAGTTATTTTCCGGGGTAAGCAATTTCTATCTAGGGATATCCCGTTTTCGATGGTCGTCGAACAACAGCATGACCTTCAACGAAACATGCAGAACTGTTTCAGAGCAAGAAAACTCAGCTCTTCTTCAAACACTATCTTACACACATATAGTCATTTGAGCGAATTCGTAAGAGACAATGGAGACCTTGGAGCTGTAGACGTCTTAAGACACCCAAGAGTGAGAATGCAAGCTAATGCTATTTTGAGGGCCAGATGGTATACTGTAGCTGAAGAAAAAGATGTGAGGGCAGGTGCTCGGAATTTACTCGGCACGAGAAGCCGATCTAATACTCACTTCGAGGAAACAATTGGTACGGCTTGATAGTGAATACTGTTCCCCACTTTGGGTGTCAAAGAAACGAGATAACCTAAGCCATCTCACGGCTATCCAAAATTCATTTACAGCCAAAATCCGAGCTATGCTAGAATTAAACAATAACAAGACTTGCCTAACATCACACGCACCCATTTTAACAGTTATTTCGGCTCTTAGCAATCATTCACGTTTAGAAAGTTTTAAAGTTTTAAAAGGAATCAGCGAATCGTGACCAGATACTGTTAACGTACAGGGTGCGCATGTGAAATACAAGTTTCGATCAAACACAGCGGTGAGCGAGGTTGCAGAAAATCTTCTAATAGTATCATATTACGGAACGCGAGCCAGGATAACAAAATGTTCAGTGAAATTAGAAACGCCACTAGCTTTGAAGCTATAATACAAAACTTAATAGGCTCATACCTACTGCACTAGCAATGGCAAGTTTATGTCACAAAAGTCTCTTTGAAATAGCAGCCTGTTGAATGACAACGTTCAAGGCTTCAACAGGAACAAATTAGAACAGAATTAATTACCAGTTCGTGGTGCTATATATATATATATATATATATATATATATATATATATATATATATATATATATATATATATATATATATATATATATATATATATATATATATTGAAAATTAGACCTGTGGGTGTAGAGGCATCACGTACTCGTTCATAATTAAAGCTCTACCCTCTTGAAGTAGCAGCCAGTGCATAGAAAACTTTCAAGGAAGACAAAAAGAAACAAAGTAATTCGTACAGAATCACTTGTCTACTCAGAAATCATATAATGAACTCATCCATACTGTATCTCGTTGTTTGGAAATGCAACGTTTATGAGACCAGGTCATGCTCTCGTTGAAATATCAACCAGTACATAGTTAACTATCTGGCAAGACATGAAGAACCAAGTAGTTAGCACAGAACCAATTGATGGCTCGTAAAATCGTATAATAAACGCATACATATCCCGTTATTCACACGCGTCTTCATTGTTTATGAGATAAAGTCATGCCCTCGCTAAAACATCAACCAGCACATGGCAAAGTTTTAATGAAGCCATGAAGAACCAAGTAATTAGAACGAAATCAATTGGTGGCTCGTAAAGTTCCATTGATTAACTTACTTTGCTGCCGTCCTTCATTTGGAGGTCACGAACGGCGGCGTAGAGCGACATCAGCTGGCCAGAACCAATCAAAGTTCTTCAGTTCTATCGCTACCCAAGTGTTATTATTTTACCAGTGCCACTACAAGTTAGCTGCTCTAGAAATCAGAACCGATACTCTATATAAGTTATCAACTGTCGTGAGAACTTCCTTCGAGATATACACGTGTGGCTATTTTTAGGTTGTATTCGACTGGGCCACTAAATACACTGAAATAATCTAATCCGATGAGCCTTAATTTGTCCGTAATTTCAATCCTGAGCATTGGATTAGCAACAATTACTCTCTCTTCAAGCGTTAATTAAATCCATTTGGCTTAACTTCATCTAAAGAAGAGGATCTAAAGCTTATGGTTCGAACTTCAAAGAAGTTAGCCGAATCAGATTAGATTATTTCGATGAAATAAGCCACTCAAACTCGCTCAACGTGTTAAGAATGTGACACTTCAGTTTTGAGCGGTCTTTATTCGATTTCAAACTGTGTTTTTGTAATGAGACAGTTTTGAAAGCTGGATATGTGACTAACAAATATTTCGCCTGTCAAGGGGTGATTACAACAGTTGGACCTACTGGAAAATCCAAATTTTGCCCTTCTAAAATTTTGGCAAATTCTTCAAATTTCGTCTGCACAACACTCCTGCTACGATTTTGATAATTGTGAATTTTGCATAACCTTGATAGTTTGTTTGGAATGACAGTAATGAGATATTTTGGGAAGTTTTTGCAGACTCAAACCCCAACAGCATGTGGTCCTTACCACACCATTACGATAGTTTCTGATATCTTGCAAGGTGAAGGAATAACAATGGATATATAGCATCATTGCAACAATGTATCAGATTTTGCATATTGGCTACCCAAATCTTTTATCAAGATTCCACTATAAAATTTTTAGCCAGTGTGGCGGGAGATTGATACTTGAAAAAGATCCAGTTTTCATTTGTAGCTTGTCATGAGACTGACAATTTAGAGAAGTAAAGGTAAACTTAACAGGACGGCACACCCTATCCAGGATATCCGCACTTCACAGTGGACTGGAGTCTGCTGTAGATGTGTGCCTGCTATAGGCCCAGAGACGCGCACGGCTGCAATCGATCATTTATTATCAAAGCTGTGAGGTCAAAGACAGAAGCTCACATGACAATAGCGATCCCCAATTATGCCTATTGCCTTTGCCTGTAACGCCAGCGCCTTCAATTTTTTTTTACTGTGAGAAACGCTGACGCTGCAAACCAGAGCATTGCAATTGTAAGTCACCTCTTCCGTTAAGACGAAAATACCTGACTCAGATACCACGAGCTCATCGCCCTATCTACTTTTCTACAGAGCAAGCAAATTCGCTTGGAAACTCCTCCACTCGTACGTTTGACCCCTTAGGAGATCGATAAGGCTTTTGTAAAATGCTTAATGTGGCACATTCGGCCACTCAAAAGATTGCCAATACAAATTCTTTTCAAAAAATCCTTCCTGTCTTCCTTTCGGCCACTCAGGAGATTGGCACCAGTCAGTGCCTCTTTTCCCGGCCAGGCAATGCACCAATCAGCAAAATTCATTACTAGGAACTTTGATGCAATTGAAACTCAAAAGACTGCGTGGCCACAAAGGACGCACCTTCCTTATTGCTTGTTATGCAACTCTTGAACAGCAAATGAAAGAGCGGTATTCTACCTAGCCAGTACATGAATAATGGAGTATCTTCGTAAGCATAATTAATTAAATTACTGAGCGGCATTAGTAATTCATTGCCATCGTATAATGAGAGGCAAGATAAATATAGAGAACGCTGAAAAAAAATCTTGCAGAAAAATTACACTAGGCATTACAGCGTTTGCAAAACACATAAAATACAAGCATGACATTGAAAGATGAAGCGTCTCGCACCCTTGTATTAGCGAGGTTCAATTGCTTCAAATCCTCAGTCGACTGTGGATGATTCATTGCATCGGTGTCTCTGCTAACGCACTCTGTATAGTGTGGGACTTTGAAATATCAATGCCCATATACTGAACTAAATCGTATCAATCTACCTCATGAAAGTATTTGGTTGTTCCAGTTAGAAAACTAGGGACTAGGATACTATATAGGTCTGTTTTAAATATGCGTAGCTAACGTAGGTTGACGAACCGCTATCCAATAATGTCAACTGGATTTCAGTACTACAAAATAGTAAATTAGTTGCTGTTTGTCTTATTTGATATACGTAATGAATATTTTTAAAGAGATGATGCCAACTGCTGTTTATCTGATTTGATAAAAATAAAGTTAACATTCAAATTTTAAACATACGACCATTTAATTCTTCTAAGCGAAACAGTGAGCTGGACTTTAAAATCTATAAAAAAAATGAAATAAAATTATTATCCTTTGGTAAATTATAAAATTAAGATGAAGTCGACATGAACTAATATAAAACTTTGACGTTTCGGAAGCATCCTTCCATTTTCAAAAATCTAATAAAACCTTCTAAG
>LQNS02278180.1:1817651-1833598 GCA_001587735.2 Parhyale hawaiensis | reverse complement strand
TTAAATAAAAAATTTTGTTGTTAGGTATATATCCTTAGAAGGTTTTATTAGATTTTTGAAAATGGAAGGATGCTTCCGAAACGTCAAAGTTTTATATTAGTTCATGTCGACTTCATCTTAAAATGAAATAAAATAAACGCGCGCAACAAATCAGATGTTCACTCTGTTTACTTAAAAGCAAAGTTATCCAGTACTACAGCTATACAAGCTGTCACGCAAAAGCACAATAAATGACAGGTGATATACCGCCGGTAACTTCTCACAGTAGCTACTGTTTATAAGCTGCACCTTGCTAGAGCATTCATTAGTACAGACACAAACGACATGTCCAGTACGGAAGTGAAGGGCTATAATCAAGGTTTAATTTACACTGGATGTTGTGGCAGCTTCTAGAATCGATCAAAGTTAGCGATTTGGAGTTCGTTATTACGCCTTGGGACGCCAGCTCGAGCCTTGACAAACGATTGCTTAGCACGACTGAAGGATGATAACCTTGCTTGGGTGCAAAGAAACTTGTGAAGCTAGATTGCCTCAGCTGACATAGCAGTGAACAGTTTTACTTCCTGCTGTTTACGAATGGAGTGCATCAGTGCACGTAGCTGCGAGTTGTGCTTGTTGGGGCTTAAGAATGTTTGAGAGTTTCAGTGCAACTGCAAATTCTGCTTGCTTGCTTGCTGCAGTTTACAAATGATTGGCTGCATCAGCTCAAATGCAAGTAGATACATTTGGATACTGATTGAAGCAGTTTACGAATGATTGGTTGTATCAGCAGGTCTGCTAATACAAATTGCTTAATTCAAGCAGTTCGTGTTGTTGCAAACAGGCCATTGGGCAGCAGCAGGCTACTTTGCAAGGACCAGTTTGTTTACTGCTGCTCAGTGTGATCGAAAACAAGTCGTTTGGTTGCATCAGGACCTCTACAACGCTCACCTTGCTAACCTGGTCACTGCCTGTAACTGACAAATGCTTGAAAATACTGTTTGACAATTCAGTTCTGCACGATGCAATTTCCCCGCACTGCACAGCTGACGAATACAATTCGTCTTGTGAAATCAGGGCATACAGTTAATATACATATGTTGAAAATAAGCTGATATGTTGCATGAGGACCTCTGCACTTCACGGATTTCGAAAATACTTTGTTTGGCTGCATCTCGTTTGGCGAAGTTCAGTGCACTTACTGCAGTTCCCTAATTTTGAAAGAGACAGTGAGGCAAAGTCGGTCAGTGCGTAGAGCAAGTAGAACTTGCCAGCTGCAATTCCCGATCGTTGCAAACATATCACTCGACTTTTACTGGGCACGCCTGACGAATACAGATGGCATGTCAATGCCATTCGCAACTGGAGATGGTGTTGCCATATTTTTCTGTGTTTCTGCGGTGGATAATACACAGCAGACATTTTCTTCTGTGTCCAAAAGCAGTCGATCTTAAGTAAGACTGCATGATGGCTGAAGTACAAATACAATATTTAATTTTGAATTCAGAAGTACTGATGAAAAATCGAAAGCACTTATTTCCACAGCCTGGCAACAAAGATGTTAGTTCTTGTACATTTTTCCAAACTGTGTTTTTGCAGATTCACAGAGTCTAATGAAACACTGGTCTCTGAAAAGACCGATTACTGCGGTAATGTTCCCTACCAATCTTGTGATGAACTCCATATAATTAGGAACCTCAGTCGAGTTGCAGTTTCTGTAGAAGTTAAAACTCATGTTTTCTGTACGGTCTTGGAAATGCGTTGACAATGCGTCTTTTTTGGTTTCAATAGAAACTAGAGCACTCTGAGAGCGCATACCTCCGCCAAGCAAGACAACGGTAACGAAGAGTTGAAATTGGTGCTGAAACTATGATTTTCTTTCTATCAATACCAAAATCTAATCATTTGTGCTTTTTGTTAGTGATAACAGCTTGTGTAATTTTGTTGAAGATCCGCTCATAACGGTTTGAGTTATGCGGCTAACAAACATTTTGACAAACATTAGTCAAACGGACAAACAGACCAATCGATGCATCACCAAAAATAATTCATCTATATCTTTTACCATTACTAACAATTCTTGTAAATTTCATAGAGATCCGTTCATATATTTTTGAGTTATTCAGCTAACAAGCATAAACTCAAACACAGAGGCAAACAAACAAACCTCTAACACTCATGTAAACTTCATAAAAATCCATCCATAACTTCCTGAGTAATAGTAACTTTTTGGGAAAACGAGGTAGACAAAAAAAAAAAAAAAAAAACGGTTGAACGGGTCTTCGCCAAAAGTTAATCATCTCTTCCTATTAATGTGCCTAACAATCCCTGTAAATTTTGTAAAGATCCGTCCATAACTTTTTGACTTATGTTGGTGACAAACAAACAGAATGACAGACATATAGACAGACAGAAAAACTCGACAAAAACATAACGTTCTTTGACGGAGGTAATTACAGTACTCTTTTACTCAGACACCACCTCTTTCTTCAGTTACCATAAACGTTATAGAACTCAAATCCCCACCAAAAGATATCTAATTTCCAGTCACTGAAAACTAAGAACTTGTGATACTCTAACCGTCTGCATCCCGTAGCAGATGCTAGGAAATGTCCACTTTTAGTTTGGAAAGATTTAGGAATATTACTATACACTATTCACGCCGCCTTGTGATAAAGCATTGGCTGAAGCTTTTTTCTTTTTTTTTGTAGATGTTGCGGGATGAGGAGAATGCAACTGGCGACAGTCACACTCGCTTACTGTCTCCGTTAGTGAAGGATGAGTGCACTGCTTATGCGCTTTCCGACTCCGTGTAAGGCATAGAATGTACATTGTGACCAGATACACAAGGGTAATTTAATATCTAAGACACCCATATGGAGAAAGAAAGTTCAGGAATGATTTAGAAAAAAAAACGAGTAAGTTTATGTCTGAGTTATTCAGATGCTGAGAGGAGTTCGACAGTAACTGGAAAAACAAGGATTTGACAAAATCCCAGTTTGAGGTGAAGTCCATGCAATGGGAAAATTTCCAGTCATGTACTCACAAAACTGTCTATCTGGACCTTGAATTTATTTCGCGGAGCCCACCCATTACGCTACAGATAGGCTACATACAAAGCACGTATTTTTATTATCGAGTAAAGGTCACTGCCGTCAACTGTTGCCCACTAGGCATGCTAGGAGCGCTGTCAACTTTTTAGAGGATAATAATTGTCCACCGGCGCCCGTTTTCCATTGGCGATGTTGAAAGTCTAGTGCAGAAGAAAATGACCACCAATGGGCCATATCATCGCTCTCCGAGGCTTCCCGAGGCCTCCCATCCAGCGGCCTACAATCGACCTTGAGTTACCAGAGTGCTTTTGCATTGTTCAATGGCACGCCAGCGACCCCATCAGTTTGAATGACTCACAACAATTACGCTATTAAATGCTTCACAAAATTGTCCTCTGGGCAGAGTGAACTCTTTGTATTTGAGTCTTCAATGGGCCAATTGTATGCGTGGTTATAGTTATTTTCATCCTCAACGAAAATCAGCTTCCTTTATTTCTTTCAAATCTGTGCTATAACATGAGCGCTGATTATCAACGACGTGCCTACAACAGAACGCTTTGAAAGAGACGTCAATGATCGCTTACGAAGCAACGGCAAGAAACTGAAGCTTAAAAATAGAAGAACTTCTCTTAGCCAGCAGTTCTTCCCGTACTTCATAGTGAGCATTTGGCATGGACTACCATCAAAATTTGTCGGTGCAGAGTCTATCAATGCATTTAAAAATCGTCTTGACAAATATTGCGAGCAACATCCTCCACAGTTACGAACTTCTCCTCCAAAAGTACCAAACTATCAACGGCCACAGCTTCTAAGCCACCGTAATCCATATTTCAGGCCACGACTAACTTGAACGTCTCCTAGCTTCCTGGATTTTTCTTCTTCTTTTTTTTTTCTCCTCGAGAAGCTACATGATTCTGAACTCATGGCAATAGCTCATAGAAGGCCGGAGCGTAAGTTCCGGCTACTCTCTGGGAATGGGCCTGTTCGTCCATTTACTGCCAGTTATCTATTCTATCGAAGTGCCTTTTAGTCCCTTGTCGATGATGAGCACCCGCATTACACACTCTAGAACCACTAGCTTAACTTGTTCGAGACTTCAGACAGGAAAGTTGGCTCCATCACTTTTAATCGAGTCTCAGTTGTTAGCATCGAATCGAATACTCTGTCGAAAGCTGAATGCGCAATCTTGCTTTGTAAAATGGGTTTGCGACCGTGTCAAGGGCAATAGACTTGCTACTGATAGCTGAAGCAGGATTCAATGTGGCAAAACAAAATCACCGCTCGCGTCTCGAAGTTCCAGACAAGTAATGCTTCAATGGCTCAGCTCTACTGAACTTTGCCAAGCCAATCGATGACACTTTGCGTTAGACATCGCAAGAGACACAGAATGATGCGTTCTCAGGTCAGGCGTTGCAATTACCGAGAGCTGTATGGAATTACGGGGGTGGACTAGATAGGAGTAAAGCTACAAGTAAAAGCAAAAGATAAAAATAGAGACAAAGGCAAAGGTAAATGTAAAGTTGAAGTCAATATGAACACACAGGCCAGCTTGGAGATTCACATGCCATTTTGTGCTGCAGATATATGCTCTTTAACCACAGAGGATAGCACGGCTGCAGTCGATCAATGCTTGAAAGAGCTATGGCATAAGAGACGGAAGGCTCGCTCGACAAAATAAGCAACCTCCCGACTATTCCCATTTTTGGCAAGGGTATCTCCGCAATAGCATCTAAAGGCCGGAAATGGCAACTCAGTAAGCCAAGAACTGCAAGAATTCAACCGCCTGGCAAACAGACTCGATCCCCAGTACCAGAGTAAGAGAGTCCGATACTCTATTATCCTGCCACTGAGTCGTTGATCATACGTTCTAACAACGAAATCTAGTCAATTTTACTAGTCTTAAACAAATATGAAGTCTAAAACCATTGTTTCAAGCTGTTACTATCATCACTGAAAGTTTTTTTTTTAATATTTATTTCAAGTGAAGAAAGAGCTGGTGCGATATCGTCGTCAGCTTCAGCCTTCGACCCAATTAAGTGGCCGAATTGACTCGCAACTGGTAAGGGAATCCCACCATCATATTATAATTTGCTTGTTCCTCCCTCCGTTCGTCAGTTCCTTTGTTCATGAGTTAGTACGACCAAGGAGGTTCTATTAGAAGCTCCTTGAGTACGACCGTTATGCTTTCACAATAAGATACGGAAAAATTACGGTATGTATGTTGGATACCACTTCGGGAGAAGACAAAGTTTGCACTCTTTCGAGCTGGCACTGCTCTCGGGTCATAGGCAGAAGACTGGCGGTTTGGCTTGGAACATATTTTGGCGCTGTGTAATTTTCGGGCTTCGTATGCTTGATACGGGTCGAGGGGGGGGGGGCAATATAAGTGAGTATCAATGTTTTTATCCTGTTGAATTTATAGAGGTTCGTTCAGTATTGGATAGGATAAGCAAGGAGCTTCCAATGGGAGGACCAAGCCCAAGCATTCTCTGGGCGAGTACACACATGGCTTTGTCACGTGATCGAAGCTGGCGTTTGGAGTCCTTAAAGTGGCTGAAGTGGCAGGGGTCAGCACATATAATTAAGGAAGATACAGACAGGCAGTTCTTCAACAGACAGTTCTTCTCACCCTGTTACTTTCATCATCAGATGGTATACAGGATACAAGTTTCCTTTACATACTTCCATTCGCTCGGAATTTCGTCGATGGTTAATGGCTAAAAAAATTTGAGCTCAGGACTATTTTCTATATAAGCTGCGTGAGGCAATGCCGCTCTCCGATTGGATAAGCCACTCAGCCAGTTTAAGGGAAAAGTTTTCTCGCAACGCTCCCGTAGGATAAATAAAGAGGGTGCGCTCCTCTCTATTAGAACCTCCTTGAGGATAAGATAAGAAAGATGATACGGGTTCGAGATAGCACTGAGCATACCGCTTTTCTTGGGTGGAATTTACGCTGGTTCCAGCTAGTATAATAACAATACACAGCTGGTTAGTTACCTACTAGGTCTCGCTGTCCTCCTATCACTGCAACATATGAGAAAGTCATTTGCTCAGCAATGAAGGACCGTTGTCTTCTGAAATTTGGAACTTACGCATTCAAGGCGATTGAAGTACCGTTTAACAGCAGCATGGATTCTGAATATCAATTCTTTCCTTCAGTAAAGCGTTATTTACTCTGAGCTCATAATCAGTAGATTGAGTAGTAGTTCGCTGAAGCTCAAGTGAGATACTCTTCAGAACAGAACAACAAGAAACAGCAAAGAAAAAGAGGGTTTCGGTGAAGTTATTATTCTCTCTTGTCACTTCATGACAGTGTGGGCCAGTTGCAATGTAATAATTCTGCTTGTAGAGATAAAGAAGCACCCAACCAAAATAAACATATAAGCACCATAATAATTACCCGTATGTTTCCACAATTTCATGGATTATATTTTTTATTTATATTGACAATCATCGGTTGCTCTATTATCTATTTTTCGTCACGAAGACCCTATCGTTATATTGCTAGCATTTGGGATCACTTAAGCTAAGACTAAATATCATCATAAACAGACCAAAAGACAGACTTAGCGAGGTCCCAAGGAGGAGTTCACGCCCGATATATTTACACAAGAGGCAAAAATCGCAAAGCAGTCGTTTCTTCAACAGGAAGGTCGAGATATCGTACTGGGCACCGCTTTTATTAAGCAGTTCTATTTCATGCGTCCTGATTAGAAGAAGAGTAATCTTGAAAAAGCATGGCTTTGAGGATCCCTGATTGCCACTCGCAGCCACAAAATACTCGAGTTTCTCTAATTCGAGCTAAAATACGTGATACAAATTACACGGTGCGAGGAGACAGATGGCTGAGATAGGCAGTGCGGCCCCAGAAAGTTCGCAACTAAGTTAGTAGCTTCTTCATTTCTCAGGAGAAGTCATAAGGTTGTGGCACATAGCACTGCATCAGCATTACGGTTGGACATGACCCATAAATTGGATGAGGTTGAACCTACACTTCAGAGTTAATAACTTTAGGAAGGCAAAGGTAAGTGAAACTAAAGTGATGGTCTTCAAGTGCACATCGTTAACGGAGAGGATAGCATCGACCGCACGTGCTCCGTTACACTTCTATTTCAAAGCCGATGCCTTGAAAATTATGTAGTTGGAGCAATGGAATTCGAGAATATTACATGAAACTCAATCATTTATGGAACTTATTCATTTATCGATACGGGGATTTACTGACGTCAATCAATTGGCATTCACGCTTATTGCAAACTGTCGAAACGAGGCTTTCTGTGTGGATTTGTTTCCGTAATGCCGTTGTCACGCTTCGTAACTGCACGCTCTACTTCATCAGTGATTAGTCCGTTGGCACTTCGTTCATGGCGCCGTATCTCAACAGCGTATGCTACCGACACTTAATTGTGTATCGGGAGTGTGGCTTCGGCCTTATATGCATAACAGAGGTGTACGATTCGTCCAACTTGATCTAGATAATCTAATCTGATTAGCTTTAACTTGTCTGAATTTCAATGTCAAGCGCTCGAATCATTTTGCAAAATGAACTGCGAATGTCAAATGCCAACCGACTGCATTTCTGTACCGATTAAATTTTCGCCTTTCTCTAACGTAATAATTTTTTTAGGAACGCCTGAAACTTGATCTAATGTAGTGGATGAATTGATTGATATCCCGGACAGGCTACAGCAAACTAGATTAAATTATCTTTGTCAATTGAGAGAATCTTTTGGGTAGGAAACAAAGTTCTTGCCTTTTTTTTATATTTTTCAATGTACTGTATCTAACAATCATAGAATTTATTCTTTTCAACAATTATATTTGAAAATATTTGCAGGCCATTTTTTTTTTGTTTTCTAATATTCTGAACTAATTTCTGTTTGTTTTTAGCCCGCCAAAATGGAATGTCAAGTAGAAAAAATGAGCATTTTCGGCATCTTCTTTTTGCTTTCAACCAAGGCTCTAAGTCCAATAAAGATGCTCACGATATTTGCGCTGTGTGTGTGTGTGTATGCGCGCGTGCGTGTGGAGAGGGGGCCATAGCTGAAACAAGCGTCTGTTATTGGTAAGCCAAGTTTGCAATGGAGATATTTTTACCTCGAAGACCCACCGAGTCCTGGTCATCCTGTTGAGACTGATTAGGAATGATTAAACCATTTTTTTACACGAAAATTCTAGTCAAATGACAAGGGAACGGACAGAGAAAATTGAATGCGCCCACAATATTGTACAGAAGCATCTTCACTCCATGAGAAAGATTCCGAAGTGCAGATCATGGGTTCCGTATGCTTTAAGGGACAACAACAAAAATCAACGAGCCACAATCTCCGCCGGTTTGCTTATTCGTCACTGCTGAACTCCGAGTACAAGCAACGATTTGTTTACAGACTCGTGACTGGAAACGAAAAAGGGTGCCTGTACATCAATAAATGCTTTTGCGAAGAGTTGTGTTTAATACTGATGCAGAATTGAAGGTCTGGTAGTTTTTACGAACGAGGTATTGATAATCCAGTTGAATGTTGAGAAAAACTTGCGAATGGTAATGGAGAATATGATATTGACGATTTATCCAAATATACGGGTTCGCTACAATGAGCTTCAAATTTAATTTAATTAATTTACCTTTCGCTGACTATTTTAAAACCGCATAATGCAAACAATGGTCAATTAATTTTAAGTGGTTTCAACGTAACTTGAATCCAGGAAGTGATTATTATTATTCCAAGTAACGCCACGTAAATATGTTTATCTTACAGCAACATTACTTCATAATGGTTGAAAGTTTTACAACAATTATTATTAAGTCATATGCCACAAGAAGCCCGTGAGCTGGAGCGCGGTTTCTAACCAAGCAGAATATTGGTATGCCTGAAACTCATCTTTGCTTAGCACATATACGTCTCCCTGCGTCTCAAACTGAAGGCACAAGCTATCAAATACGCGTATTTCAACAGAATAAGAGGCGCATATTCTCCATACGACAAATTTCCAGCCATGCATACTACATGGAAGGGTCCCTAACTGATATTTTTTTTTTATCTCCGATCTCCATTTAGAATGTAATACCTGCTGCTTGAAAGCGCTTCGTATTTTTTGGCCTTCGGTTCCGTTTACGGTGGTGCTGACTCGCTTCTGAAACTTCCAGTACAACTTTTAGAACAGCAAGTGCCATGAACAACACTATCTAAACCTCGTCCAAAACTCAACAAGAATTTTACGGCAACGACCTCAATGGCAACAGACATCTTTTTTCTTTAATAGCGGCTTTGGAGCAATCAAGCTCCACAAACAATCCCAGTTAAACAAATTCAGGTCAAGCATAACTGGCAGTTATCATGAACATCACCCGTTGTTGTAGGTGACACCGGGGGGCTGCTCCCCAATAACTGACATTAGCGTGAAGCATGACCACAAAATTGTTTGGGTGTAGGATGAAAAGTAGAGTGAGAGTCAGGAGGCAGAGGTGTATCGTAGTGTATGCACAGCACAGCCGCAGGTTCAACACAACGTAAACCAAGGGTTCTAGTTCACATTAATAATACCTATGAAAAACTGATGTCACACTGACGTCCAGTGACGCAAGAGTGATGTCAGTTAATCAATCTATGGAACGTTTACCTTCGGTATCGACACCCGTAGTGTCACAAATTAGCTAAACTAAATAGTTTAAAAACTTCCCACGATGTATTGTAATTAAAGGTAAAGTTAATTACCGTACCCTCAACTTGGAAACCTACACGCACTGGTTTGAGCTGCGGATATCAGCCAACTGGCCTAAAGAATTACGGCTGCATTCGACAACGGGTCGTCAAGAACTCTGGCGCCATCGACGGAAGGTTCAACACCCCCACTCTCTACCATCCCCATCTCTGAGGAAGGTACGTGCCCCTACGACAGCTTTACATATCACTGCTGAGTCAGTGCACCTAGCTCAACAAAGAGCTCAAATGCCTGGGTTGGCATCGAACCTGTGGCACTGTGATACAAGGAGCCAGAGTTCAGCACGCAAGGCTGCTGCGACCCTAGGTATAATTAAGTACTGTTAGGTATGAGAAAAATCAATTACGCATTTTGTTCATTTTCAGTAAATGGATTTTTGAACCGAAAACAGAAGAAAAACGATAAATGTTGAAACTTCTGCAGACTGCACATACATGTTTTTTTTTAATCACTTGAATGAAGAAGCCCCATTAATGTTACTGAACTCTAAAATGTCTTTAATTTCAAGCTCAGTTTTGCATCGCTTCAAACTCGCTTGCCAAGAATTGAAACAGTCAGGAAATCGAGAAAGAGACTCTTCAGGTGACTCTGTGTCTCTTCTTGGGACCATTTGTCCGATTAACTCGATGTTTGCTTTGTTTCTCGACACTCGTGCGTCGCGGATGACATGTGTTGTGCCGAGGCTTTCCGGGAAAACCATAGTTGTTGTGTAAGACGGTGAACGTGGCCGCCTGGTGACGTGATCCAGCAAATCCTTGCATATTTTTTATGAGCTCGTTCTCTAGTCAGAGTGCTGAATTGAAAATGTTCTAAACTTAACTTTACCGAAAACGAATATTATCAGTTGGAAACGAATTAACTGAAACGGGCTTTCACAAATGTGTGTCACTAATTTATTATATAAGATGCAACCTCGCTTTACTTTCGATTATCCTTTGACTGTTTAAGCTGATGTAGCTCACCAGCAGCACAATTAATTCGAAGGAATTAATTTTTTCATGAGTATATCGTTAACAGTATGCTATGGTTAAATGGTTCTCCATTTATTTTTACTCTCATTGCTTTCGCCATCATACTATATTATGTCTCCTCATTCCGAGAGTTTTAGGCAGAAAATATTCGTTTTAAATAAAAGAAAATAGTCTACTGTGCTGTCAGTCGGTAATTTTGCAGCTTCGGCTCTCCTATATGATATGAATAAATATAAATCTCCAGGCCAAGGACCCAGAATAAAGCAACTACTGAACGCATCGCCCCAACAACACGGTCACGTTGAAACACTGTATAAAACAGCAGCTGTACCACGATGACTTAAAAACGTTTTTGTTGGCACCATCGTCAGCTGGTTCACTTCTAGCTCGGCGCAAGCTTCCGTTGATCGTAGCTCGCAACAGAATCGAAAAAAAATGGACGCACTTTTAGGCCTGCCGACGCAAAATTCTTGCTCAAGTTCTCTCATCTGTCGCTCCAATCTCTGTCAACTCGACTTGATTAAAAACAGTTTTTGCTCGGCAAGAAGAGGTGATTACATCCCCAAAGTTAAAAGCGATTATCGCGAGGCAATTAATCAATCCTGGTGTTATTTCCGATTGCTGAACTGATCTTCATAACTTGGGCTTCCGAGCGCGAAATATGCCACTAGGAGCAGTATTTACGAAGCAGTTATTTCTGATGAAATATGAACTTACTTGCAGCATCCCATTTGACACTGATGCGATCTATAGAGCTTAGCTAATAGTATGTAATGTACTATCAGTAATGGTGAAATAGTTGAAACAAAACTGGAGCAAAAATGTAAGGTCTGAATTTATTTCCGCAGCATAACCAAACTAAATTTTTGTTCGTAATAATCTCGTAAAGCCTTTAAAGTTGATGAGCAAGAGCTGTTTTGCAATTCCCAAGGTTAGTCCAACCCTATGGTAATACTGACTTTCGCAGAACGTTGATACAATTTTATGAAAAGAACTTGAACGATAGTGATAATTTACTCAACATAGACAAAAAACACTTTACGTCATTTGCCAAAATTCTGATATCGTGCCCTCCCCTTCTTTAAATTTTCATTCACCCGCAATCATTCTGGGAAACTTTGCTATGCTTGTCAGATAACTACGGCAGTGGCCGGATTCCCCTACAGAAGTTCATATCTCGATCCTCTAACTGTCCCTGGACCCTAAAAATCAAATGCCAGTTTTCTACAGCTAGCGTAATCACGAGAAACGAACAACCATCTCGAGCACGATTTATTTAGTCAGGTTTGTTGGCTTAACTACCAGGCAAACAGTTAAGGTCTACCTCTATATTGCTCGAGATGACTCTGCAACTGTCGTTAATATTGCATACTGCCTCCCTTAAATAGACGCAACAATAGAGCATGTCGTAGATCTTGGAGGGCCTTTCCGCTTAAGTAGTCGCTAGAGCAAACTTGCCTCTTTGCTCATACGTGACGTGTATTCTCTCTCATATTATACTGAACAGGCCAGTTTACGGGGAACACTTCATGGTTTAATTAGTGTTCTTTGCTCTAGTTCAGCAGCTATAACACATGGGACACAACAAGTCCCTGATTTACGACCGCCAGGTCCTGCTAATTATAAATAGATTACGATGCAGAAGAAAGTTCAGGTCGGAGTGTAATTTAAACCCACAGTTATATTTTTGTGCTTATGAGATATGCGTTGCGGGAGCAGCAGAATGGAATCGACGATAAAAAAAATGAAGATATGTAGCAATGACCGTTATTTCTATTTGTTGTGGAGATACTACGGAGCAAACAAAGCTTAGCAAAACGTTTATTTAACGATATATCAATATTCACGGACAGCGTATGAGATAGTGCAGAGCAGTAGATCTCCTGCTGTTTTTAGTAATTCGTTTCAGCAAGAAAAAGAAAACTAAAATTATTGCTCTGTTTGCTAAAAGCAACACTTACGCGTATATTAAATGCCACATAAACTGCATAATGTTGTAAACGAAATAAAATTACAGTAAGTTATATGTAGAGCTACTTTCATGAGCATAATAACCCCATAAATTTCACCTAATAGTCAACATTACACTCGTGATCGAATGATAATGTAGCTGTTTCCTGCAGAGAGTAAAAAATTTCTACAATTTCTATCCTGGCAAGCTGCAGAGCATGAAAGCTTTCCCTTCCAGTACAGAACTCTAAAATACACTCATGCAAGTTAATGGAGCGCGCTTTGTAATTATTTTCTGTTACGAGGTATTTCCAACTCAGTTGACTAGTCTCACTGATCTCTACTTAAACGGTGAGTAATTGAATGGTTGATTAGATATTTCAATTAGGGGGCTGCTGATGTATTTCTCCCTGTAATTAATTACGTCTTGGCCCGATGCACATTTTGCCTTCCATAATAAACCGCTACTTGGTAAATATGAAATGACAGAGCAGATGTACAATGAGTAAACATGAGTACAGAGCAGAAAATATTATTTTTCAGCCAAATGAAAATTAGAAATTTTCGTGCATATGGGAGGTTTGTTGCGAGGAGAACCATTCTGTGCGGTCGTGTTATAAACCTTCGTTTGATGCTTAGTGAAGGTTGTCTTTTGAAGCAAAAATAAGCACCTTTCCGGACTTGGCGGTGTTCACGAGGCTGTGACTGGTGGCAAACGCTTGTCACGTACAGAGCTGAACTCAAGCTCTTCTTTACGATAACTCCCAGCATCGCAATGGACGGAATTCTAGGGCGTCTCTGCTGAGAATTAATAATTCATATCGCTGGTTAAGTGAAATGAAGGGCGTCGCACCTTGTCGGCCCGGTGGTTTTATCGCTATCGACCCCTGACCAAGGTGACGCACCTTTCAGCTCACTTCGGAGGCTAGTGGGACAAGAAAGTACAGTCGCTTCCCCCTGAATATCACCTGAAGTCCCGTTTGACTATTGACATCCAGATCCGACACCGTGCAAACGCTCATAAAAGACTTTACCCATCTTATGGAATAGACCCAGTTTGTATACTTGGCTAGTTTTGCAGGAAAATTGCAAGCATTTTTGCCGCTGAGTTCAATGTGATTAACCCATTTATGGCCAAGGGCAGAAATATCTTATTATCTTTAAACAAACTCTAAAAATGGGATAAATTAGACGCATGAAGGTAATTAACTTTGTTCATTTGCTAAAAATTATCAAACTAAGTAATTTTTGAAGCCGTCCTACACGTAGGACGCTGGGCATTAAGGTGCATTTAATAGGTGTGACACTGATAGTGTCCATCTCCTTTACCTACTCATACGGTTTACTGAATATGATAATTTAAACATACCTGCACTCCTGCATCACACTTGCCACACCTTACTGTGATTTTTTGATGACATTGTGCTCGTCAAGTTTGTTTTTCTCAACGTATTACCCAGTGAGCAGTTTCATCGAATCTTATTTCTGACGCTTTTTCTGCATCTTTTTCCTCGCTGTGGCAGATTTTTGTATCCCTCTAGCTATACTTCTCTCAGGAATAACAATTCTAGTGTGTTCACAAAGTCTGACATGCAATATAGCTAGCTGTCAAGCATTAGCTATTCACGTCCCCTTGCACTTTATTGCAACATGTAATTAGACTTGCGTTTCATTTTTTTTCTCTTATTCCAATTATATATTTGCTTACATTCTGGTCTAATCTGCCAATATCCATGTTCTGATTGTATATCTTGACATCATTGGATAGTTTATTTTAATTCTTTTCCTCTCTTGAATGTCTTGAAGCATCTTGTATTGGTTCTCTTTCCAGTAAACTTGAGCACCCCTTTTAGTTTTTTCAGGTTTCTGTGTAGGTAAATGGATAATTTCCAAAGTCTCTTTTTTCGGACAGTTGCCGTTACCTCAATTTGTTATTTTAGGCATAAGATTACTTTCTTGCAAGTAAAGAAGTTAAAACACAAATGAAAAATCTGTTTACCTTTGTTTATGACAGTATCGCCAAAACTTGCAGTTACGTTCCGTCAAAGACCATGTTCAGCTACTCTGCTGTAGCCTAACTTTCCTTGATATGGTGCAAACCACACTAGATATCTCAAAACAATAGTTGTTCGAGTTGATCGGTTTTCTATAAATGTTGAAGTTTGCGGTTCCGGTTGCTTGGCCAACTCGAACAACTCTTTAAAATACCAAAGTTATCATCCTACTTCAACTGAGTGAGCTGTCGTGAAATCACTGATAGACAGAAGTGAAAAATATTGCTCATCTGAAAATAAAAAAGCTGAACAAGAAAAAGTCAACAACATTTTGAAAGAAAATGGAGATCCAACCTAGTTCATAAAATCAACCATCAAGAAACGCCAAATACCAATGTAAATCAATGAACAATAAAGATAGATCAAGTACGGGTCCGCTTCCTATATAAAAGGCGCAACTGAAAAAACAAACTAAATTCTAAAACGCCACAACATTCGGATCGCCAGTAAACCAACGAATACTTTGTAAAAATCTCGTAACAATAGCAAAGCGAAGCTCTCTCTCCAAGAAAGAAATAACGTTGCATACTAGATTAACTGTGACGCTGTGTATATTGGAGAGACACGTAAATAAGTTTCGGAAAGGATGAAAGAGCACGACAACAATATCAGATAAAATATTTAAGCATCTCTAGTTAACGATCATGTAAAGTCAACCAATCATAAAATGTCAATTTGTAGTCCAAAAATTCTATCTAATGAACCTAATCCTAAATCTAGGCGACTTTTAGAAGCTTTCCATCCTCATTGTAACCCAAATTCTATCAATAGGCAAGTTCACTTTTCCGAAGCTTACTGTCGCGTCCTCCAATAATACAAAAACTGAATTTCATTTTTATTCTTTCGATTTGCTAATATATTATTTGTAGTGTTTTGTTGGTAAATAGGATACCTACTTTAAGCATATAGCTCTAGCCGGGTGAAATTTCGTTCCCCTGAAGACGAGTCGTGTTTAACGGCTCGAAAATCCCAGAAGGCCTTCTTACTTACTTCTCCAAAATATATATACATGCATATATTAACAAAGAGAAGCCTTTGATGAAATCGTCCAATTTGCTGATATTGTTAACATTCACTTTTTTAGTAATAACTAGAGCACTCCGAGAGCGCATACCTCCGCCAAGTGAGGCAACGGTAGCAAAAAATTCAAATTGGTTCTGAAACCATAATTTTCTTTGTATAAACTCCAAAATCTAATCATTTGTGCCTTTTCATATTAA
>LQNS02278180.1:1803459-1814085 GCA_001587735.2 Parhyale hawaiensis | reverse complement strand
AGAGTGGCATTTCCTCCAACTCAGGGGCTACCCAGAGCCCCGAACCCAAAGCCAGCTCATACAAACAAAGTGGCGTCCGGTGGCCGGACAATGGGGGCGGCCTGATAACGCGCAGACCACGATAAGTCAAAAATTTGAAAATCAGCGAAATCTATTTTAATATACGTTAACTCATATCGTAGACAGCTTACATAATACACTAGAACACTCTGAGAACGCACACTTCCGTCAAGCAAAGCAACGTTAATGAAAAGCTCAAATTTGTTCTGAAACTACGATTTCCTATTTATCAGCACCAAAATCTGGTCATTTGTACCTTTTGGCAGTAATAAAAGGTTCTCTAATTTTCTTGAAGATCAGTCAGTCAGTTCATGAGTTTTTATTCGATAAACATTTCGATAAACATTGGTCAGACACACAAACTAACGAACTGAATATCGCCAAAATTGATCATTCATGTATTTTATCAATTCCAACAATTCCTGTAAATTTCATAAAGATCCGTTCAAACGGTTTTGAGTTATTTTGCTAACAAACAGAGTGTCACAAAAATTTGGTCATTTACTCTTCGTAAAACACCTAACAATTCATGTGAGTTTTATAAAAATCCGTCCATAACTTTTTGAGTTACGGCATTACGATAAAAGAGGCAGACAATCAAACAAACGGATGAACGGATCTCCACCAAAAGTTATTTATCTGTTCCTCCTAAGATACCAAACAACCCTATTAATTCGTAAAGATCCGTCCATAATTTTTTGAGTTATCTTTGTGACAGACAAACTTGAGAGAAACATAACCTCCTTGGCGGTGGTAACCAGGCGACTGCTGAGTTGTATTTCAGCTTATATTTATACTTCCCTATCAAAAAAATTATGAATACTTTGCTGTTTTTCAACATCACAACATCATCGTAAAAACTGATATAATGGAAGCCTTCAGTAGTTTTGGCAGTGGTAAATTGATGGTGCCTTACTCTCATTCAGACGCTTACTAATAAATTCTCTTGATCTGCTGCTGTTGGTCCAGCATAAGGCTTCCCATATGCAAATCCAGATACTGATATTGCACCTAAGTCAGTCGGAATCCCACAAATCGGAGACACCCTCGGATAATCCTAAGCCGAATTACAATTCAAAATACAAAATCTGACTCGCCTTAAAACCTGTCACGGATAAACAGATGAACTAGCACCAAAACTAAGTGAAAATTATCATCATAAAGTTTGGGCTTGGTCTCGAAGATACCATCAGAGTTTCACGAGAAAGAGAGAAAAAAGAACAACCTATGGCATTGGATGATTGAAACTTAATTTTGGTATACCAAGACACTAGCTGGCTGTAACGTAAAGGTTACAAATAAAAAAATTGTAATAACTGGGGCAGGCAAAGCCCCATTGCAGTGGGACTGAAGCTCTCCGTCATATTCTGGACCTACTTGCGTATTCTGGACGCTCTGGAACAGAAGTAGCTGATCACGACGATAATTTGGCGTTATTGCATAAAGCCGAGCAGGGATGGGCAGGATCAGCCTTTGAGTCTTCATTAACATACTCGCTGCGTAAACTCATTGCCAGGTGCTTTAATGGTTGAACATTGTTGCTGACGGTGGGACTGCAGACTGCTCTTGCGAGATGCCTGCAATTTGAAGGAGGGAAAAGCGTGCACGAAAATATTTTCTTTAGCTTGACCTTTTGACGAAGTTTTTCTTTCAAAATGGTTTCAATTTGGTAGTAATAATTGCCAAACAAAAGGCAGAAACAATTGCTCATAAATGTACGTGAAGTAGTTCGTCAAAAGGTTAACAATACTGCTATAGCGCACTCTTTTACGAGTTCCCCAAATGCTGAAGGTAAAACATGTAGGAGAAGCTTACTGGCAGTCAGGTGGTACTCTGATAAAGATTGTTATGACTGCATTTCTCTTATGAGTTGCACAAAGTTCAAAGTAAAGCGCGTGGAAAAATTACCCAGTAGTTGAGCTTAGGTACCACTATAATAAACATTATTACTGACTCCATTTTGCTTATGAGATAGAGACACGTTGAAGTAAAGCACGTGAGGGTGCTAGTTGTGTTCAGGTGTTTTTATAATAATTATTGTCACTGACTGAATGTCTCTCAGAAGATCCTAGCAAGCTGAAGGTAAGGCATTCGGGACGATATTGCGGATTTAAGTGCTACGACGCTGAAAGTATAGTTACTGACTGCATGACAGTAGTGAGTGAGTGCATGTGTTTGGTAGGATGCAGGCAAGCTAAAATAAAATTGAAAATAAGTGGAACTGGTGGAACATTGTTGTTGATGTGGACCTGGTGATTTTGTGGGGTGTGACTGAAGACAATGGAGAAGTAAGAGGATATAGGAGTTTCAGTGATGGGACATATCGCTGCAGACAACATACTCGTTATTTGACATTCAGCTCAGGCTATTTAAGAGAAATTACGAAGGAAATGCTGGCGGCATGTGCCTTACTAATGGATTATAGGCAAGTTTACGGAAAATCAACCAAGAATACGTTACATAAGCGAATTTAAAACAATGAATTTTTCTACAGACAGCAAAGAAATATACTGTGAAATATATGTAAGATCCATTGATAATCACTGCATAGAGCACATACAGGCTCACGAAAAGTATGGATATGAAAGAGAATTAAATTTCCTATTAACAATATTAAAGTGAGAAACTATATACACAACAGCAATAATTTAGGGCACCTATGTCTAGCTCCGTCACAAAATAAAACAAAAAGACCTTGTCACTTGACGCTCAAAACTTCTCCTCTTCCATGCGTTCTACAAAACTTCAGGAATTGAAGGCGCTTTATTGGAAAGAAGAGAGGCAAAGTTTTTCAATCAATCTCTGACTTTCGGAATGTATTTATCTGTTAATATTTTTATTCCGTTGAGAAAAAGCTGCACTGTTATTTAAACTTGAAATTTCTACCTTGCTTCCGACACATTTATCGCGCATGTATAATTGTATATGTATCATGTATATACAAACAGTATATATATACATAAACGAGTGTATACTTGATATACTCAATATCTTTATGAAAATATATTGCTATCTTTTGAGCAAATCAAATAATTTAATTTTTACCGTAAAACCATTAATGCTGCACATGTGGATTTGAATGAAGGATTATATTTGATGTGGTAGGTAACGGTTGGGTTTCATGAGGTTTTGACGTGAAATAAAATAACAATAGAGAAGCAAACAGCTATTTAGAAGCCAGCTAATGGGTACATTGTCTGCTTTCAAGTTGCTTGCCATCCAGGGTAGAAAAAACATATATGTAATTAATATCACTCCCAACTGAATGCTAAATCCCACCCCAAAAATAAATTATTTATAACGAAAGAGCATATACGCACAAATATGTGAACGCAAAACTCGATGCAAAATTGTCAAATACTTTGACCGCGTTTCTGGAGAGAAAAGACACTTGTGTACATTTTAACGCAAAATTTGTGTAGAAATGAAAATATCAATACACACGACTTTTAAACTGCACGATAACAACTCCGTAAAAAATCGGAGCAGTTTTCTAGTCGGCACATGAGTTTAAACGGCCGCACGTAGGCCGAAAAAATAGTCGATTGGGGGCCGTACAAAATATACAGAACATAATTGAAGTAAAGTATCTGCGGCTAATATTGATGAGCAATATTGGTGTCTAGTTTCAGCGTATAAACTAAAAAAAAGATCAAAACGCGACCTTGTAATGGCCAATACTTGCACCTATAGTGCGGCACTAATATATGACTCTAAAACGGCGTCGATTTTTAATAAGTCAAAAATATTCGAATAGTTCGGTCATTATCTTGTAGAATTTCATGAGGTACAGCAAACCCAACGATGACCTTAATACATATTTCGAGTAAAGCTTATTTATACACATAAATATGATCAAGAAGCCGATATCAAACACCCGTTTGCACTTTTAAACTAATTTCTTTTTTTTCCCTTTGGTGACGTATATTTCATTCGAATGCAGCGAACCATGTAGTCCTTTGAAGCTATTCGCCGGGAGCTCTTTGAATTTCTCTCGAAACTGGTTCATAAATGGCTAAGGTTCGCAGTTTATTCAATTTACATAGGGGAAAAAATAGCTTTCGCGAGGCTTGATTGGCGAGCGGTTTACCCGGGGAGACTTCGGTGCTCGAACCGTCCTTATACACCCTCCGATTCCAACCTGTAAGTGATTGACGTGGGAAACTGTTAGCAATTTCTAACTAATCTAAGTCCAACTGAGAGTTAATTGAAAGAAAATCTACAGTGATAACCAAAGGCTGTCTTTAGAACCACTTTGCAAGGTTCTAGTAACAGGTCTTGTTTTTCAGATTGCATAAATTACTTCGTAATCACTCCTGACCTATCTCAAGCATCTGCGTAGAACAGCGGTTCACTGTCCGCTGTTTTGCCACTCGGTCAAATCGCTTGCAATTGCTATGGACTTTACCTAGCGCATTAGTTACCGGAGGATAAAAAAATTAATTATTTGAGGGTAGGAAAATAAATGGGTCAGTTAAGCACGTAATCGTTTCATGGGTACAAGGTTTTGGGACGTACAAATTCAGTTCCTGGACGACAGTGTAAACGAGGACACCATTCAAAGATACCCATTGCAACATCAGGAGAAAACTGTAGTATTTTCCAAATACGTAAGCTTAGATGAGCCTACTTGAATACCATGCACAAAGTAACATTTAGAGAAGACTATAGAAATGGAATAATTTTTTTAACATGATTGGAAACAAAGGAGGAAGAGGGTGAGAGAGAAGAGACGCTCTGTCTTCCAGAAACAACTTAAAATTAGGACGCTCTTACGATGTCGTAGGAGTTCACTCAAACTTCATGCCGTTTTAATTTGAATGGCATTTTCATGAAGGCACTCCCATCTTTGGGGAAGTTGCCATACTCCGTCAGAAAGTTGAGCCGGAGTTGTGAGGGTTCGCTCATGCCTTCCTAACGTGACTTTAATTTCTTACTATTTCTGCCAGAACCTTATGGCGTGAGTAGGAATGGATAGGAACCTTATGGCGTGAGTAGGAATGGATAGGATTTGCTGAACACCAGGGCATTACGGCCGAAAGTGATACGACTGCAGCGGAACGTTGCCCCGCACAAATGGATGGGATTTACTCCTTAAAGTGATAGACCTGCAGCCGAATGCTTGATTCGTACCAGTGGACAAGGTTGATGATTATCTGCCTAAGGTGTTACTACCTACCGTGATACAGAATTAAGTGATACAACTGCAGTCGAATGCTGTCAAGTGGAGATGAAAAGGATTAAGCGAATGCAAACAATTATCAGTAAAAGTAGTAGAACTGCAGCTAAATATATTTCATCCACAAACGCATAAAAGCAGCTGAATGCCAAGCATTTCTGCAGAAAGCAAAACCAAGTGCTATTGTTGCCGCAAAATGCATGCCGTGAAGAAATGCAGAGAATTCTTAATACAATTTCTTTAGGTAACTGCTTAAGAAATGTATGCAACAGCGGGTGTGGAGGTAGCAATGCTAATGATGATGCTAATTAGTAAATTCAAACCTAGAAACAGGGCGACAGTGGACAGCAACTACATTTATAAATAAAGAAAGTTGCACATTTCCTGGCGAAAGCTAAGAACTGGTGCGAATTATTACAGCTGGGCGTGAGTTTATGCCGGCCTTCACAGCCCTACCGACTTTGTTTGAAGGCTTTATAATGATTGTAGGCTTTAGAAGAGGTGGGACTTAGGCCTTCTCAGTTACTGTAATTAAGATATAAGATACAGACCGCGCGCCATTCAATACAATAGAAAATATTACGCCAATGCAATCTCTGCTTCCATTGCTACTCTTTACTGTTGAACGAATTTCCTAAACTGGAGTTAGATAATCAGTTAGTAAGCTTTTAATATTTAAATGGAAAATGACATCTTTTTGTATAGAACGCTAGGAACCTTATCTTGAGTCTTGAAATTCCCTCTATACTTTCTTCATACCAAGTGACAGGAAGACTATAATTAAGTAATGTCAAGGAACCTTCTTGATAAATTTAAAAAAGCACGTCAGGTTACAGGTGCCTGTGGTAGTCACGAGTAGCAGAGTAACGAGGGCAAGTCGATAAAACTCGAAGACTCTTTCTCACTTTACTGGCAATGTGGCTGAGGGGCAACAGTAGCCAGAAGTAGGTGCACCAAATGCGGTGTTAATGATAGCTGTATCTAACGCATGATTTTTTTTTTCTTAAACTTACAGAAATTTCTGAAAATTCAAACATATAAAATAGTTTCAACGATTATGTGAAGATTTGAATAGTGAAATATAATTCCGCGTAAGAGAAATACAATCTGCGATATATATATATATTTTTTTTGCTGGGAAACTTGGCCCCAGAGTTTCGAGTTCCCATCACGATTTTCCCTGATTAGAAGCTGTTCTTTGGCCAAAAACTTTTAAAATTTTTGGCCTGACAGCGGTGGCAGCACCTCGAGCGGATGAAGACCCTTTGGCAGTCGAAGAACCTCTGGTGGTCAAAGAACCTCCAATGGTCAAATAATCCCTGGTGGTCCAAGGACCAGTGGCGGTTGAAGAATCCCTGGTAGTCGAAGAACGTCTTGCGATCGAATAACCTGCGGCGGCAAATCGTAAGAAAGAAAAAACGCTTCGCAGGACCGGGATCGAAAACATTAGACAAGGTAGCAAAGAGGCCGCGCCCAACTCAGCTATACACACACACCAGAGGATTTCTCAAGCAAGAGAAGCGGCGCGGTGTGAACACATGGATTGTTTCTGTTTTTTTACAAAACGAACACAGGAGCAAAATAAAACGAATACGTATTTTCTTCCATTTTACTTGAGCGACCATCAATCGGGATTTAAAGACTAGCTGATGGATTAGTCTGGCGGGTGTATGCAGAACAAATTTTTCGTTTTGTTTTGGACGGCGAGGGAGAACGGAAGGAGTAACAGAAGCTGCTATATTGCCAGCGACGGCCCATTCGTCTTACTAAATGTTGCAATCTTTTTGGGGCGCACTGCATTGGTTCTTCATGCATCGTTGGTCACCATCCAGCCGACAGATCTCGCCGTTTTCAGATTCACATTCACTTTACTGAGAAAACCACATAAGAGAGAGGCCTAATATGACACTAATCGGCATTTGCAAAAAGGAAGTCAAGAACATTACTCAAGCCTTGGGCAAGCAAAATATGATTTTCTAGCAAAGGTGGCAAAAATAAGAAATCAGGCACTTGCATCAGCAAAATATGTTTTTCTAGAGAAGTGGAAATATATAAATTGAATTTTACTATACGTAGTGGCTCTCGCATTTTTGACAGTAATTTTTCCGGTACAAAAACTAGAGTTCTCGCTGAAAGCCAGATTCTGTAGTAAAACACATCCTCAGGAGACAAGAATAGGACAGACACTGAGCGTCTGAGCCCTGAACAGACATGCCTGGCAATCACGGTACTGTTGACTATACATCATCGTTATCGCTTCGCTAGAGTAGGGACTATAATTACCTCCGCCAAAGAGGTTACGTTTGTGTCGACTTTGTCTGTTTGCTGTGTATCTATTTGTCTGTCACCAAGATAACTAAAAAAATTTCGGACGGATGCTTACGAAATTTACAGGGATAGTTAAGCATGTCAAGAATAACAGCCGATCAACTTTTGGTCAAGATATGGTCAACCGTTTGTTTGTTCGTGTGGCTCTTTTTCCTTAGTACCATTACTCAAAACGTTCTGACTGGATTTTTATTAAATTTACTGGAGTTGTTAGGTACGTGTATCGCGATGAACAAATGATCAAATTTTAGAGACGAACGGTTGATCTGTTTGACTAATGTTTGTCGGAATGTTATAGCAACATAACGCAAAAACTCATGAACATATCTTAAACAAATTACAGAAGCTGCTATAACTACCATAAGCCACAAATGGTCATATGTTGGTGCTGATGAAAAGGAAATCATAGTTTCAAAACCAATTTAAATTTTCGGTACCGTTGCCTAGCTTGGCGGAGGTATGCTCTCACTGACTACTCTGGTTGTTTGTGGTATTTCTATTGGCTTTTGATCTAAGGACTCTAGTTTAAAACAAAGCAAAGATGCATTTTATTCGCTTGCTTGCTTGCTTACTGTTGACGCTTGTGGAAGAGAGAATAATTCTTTGTTGACTATATAACGGCTTCATCTTTTTCTAGGCATACATTTTTGCTATAAGTAATGCTTGCCATTTCCACGTTTGCTGAAGTTCTATTTTTTATGCATAATATAAGCCAACATTTAGATGCCAGCTTATGAGGGATTTTTAAACCTTTTAACATCACAGAGTAAAAATAGTTAGTTTTTACAATGTGTGCAATCATTTTTCGATGTAAATGTGACACACAATTTTAAGGGATTGCTTATTCTCAGTCCCAATTTTGGTACTACTGCGGCCAGGTAATTAGTTCATTTGTCGACTGTCAAGTGACATCGAACCGCCTGACACTTGGTACCGTACCTAGATTTATATTTATTTCTTAATTTTTAAGTTTCGGTAGTTAATAACAATTTAGGTACGGTATTTATATTAAATCAAACACGTACGCAAGTGCCGGTTATACGCCTAAAATACGAGGTCGTACACTCGTAGGTCGTGTCAGTAGCGTCAAGTCAGTGTACTTGGCAACTGAAGTGAAACATTAAGTTATTGTCCCTTTAAAGTATCATTTGTGCGCACAAACCCGCAGCAACAACAACAAATTATGGCCTCCAAGAGTTTGAATGTTTTGCAACTATTAGCATTTTGCATAAAGAACCAGTGGCAAGTAACGCCGTTACCTGTGATATTATAATGGTGAGGAATATCATACCATGAATACCTATAAGAGTAGAACACCTTAGTAAAGATTCCGACAGCAATAACAATTATTACCAATTTAAATAAAAATTATACGCGGCAGCGTCAGGTTTTCAAAAAAAAATTTCTGGGTAACATCTCGATTAATTAAGTGGGATACCGCCCTGGGGTGACTGCTCTATGTTTCGACACCCCTATGTTCCGACACCCCTATGTTAGGTTAGGTTAGGTCTCGGAACATAGAGGTGTCGGAACATAGGGGTGTCCTTACCTAGGGGTTTCGAAACATAGGGGTGACGGAATATAGAGCTGTAATCCGCCCTGGTGTAATTACGCAGGGGTACACCACTTCCTTTGTAGCTTGCATGCCCAGTATACATACACACAGGCTAAGTTGCTATAGAGCAACAAGTTGAAATTTCGAGAAAGGGGCCTTGTAATTGGACAGGTTGAATTATGAGTCTGAGTGTCATGTAGAGTGAGTACGAAATTATTCGTACATACACCCGAGATTATTTAAAATGTTTGTTAATGTTCAAAACCTAGGAATTGGAAAGTCCGAAATGGTTTCTCTGTTTCTAAGTACGTGAAGAGGAATTTAAAATTCAATATTTGGAAGAATAAGTAATACGGCAGAAATGTAAAAAGTCAACTTTGCAAAACGATGAACACAGTAGGGAAAACCGGTACAGTTTTTGATATACTTATAATAATAATATGGTAGGTATGTTATTTTATCTATTGTGTAGAGCTAAAGCGTTCTAGCATATCCTACGCACACATATTCTAGAAACTTCCCGAGAACGTAAAGTGATGCAAGAAATGTTATGCCCGGTCATTCGCACGCCAGTGCCACGATGAGAGAGAAAAAAAAAGAGGACAGCATTACTCTGAGGCACAAGATTATTGACCTTCATTGAGCAGGAAATTGCTATGGTAATATTTCTGGATGGTTCACTGCTAGATCTACAACACAATGATAGTAATAAGGAAGTTCAGTCAGTTTGGCCAAAGCAGAGATATCACAGCTCACCGTGCCAACAGTCAAGTATGAACGATGATCTATAATGTACTTGGGAGCTCGCTCATGAAGTGGCAATGGAAAATTCATTTCGATTTAAGAAATAATCATGTGAGATGATTTTATGAAGATTTGGGTAGAAATATGAAGCTATCGCCACAAAATCTTAGTCTATACCGACGCTTCACCTTCTGGCAAGATAAGGACCTCCAAAATACATATAAATCTATATGACTGAATAGCTGGCTTCAAAAATAGAATTAAGCAGTGTGCACGGCCTTCAATGAGTCAACTTAAACCCAACTGAAAATGTGTGGCGCGAATTAAAAATGCGGATCAGTCATCAGGATCTAAAGACGCTCCGGGAATTAGAGCGAGTAGCCATTGAAGATGAGCAGAACATTCCAGTAGATTTTAGCTCGAATCTAATCAAAACCTATAGGAGACGACTGATAGAAATTAAAAAAATGAAAGGCCATGCTACTTAGTTTTAAGAATGTTATTATGTTCACATTTTCTAGCTGGATAATAACTTTGCTTCTATAACTTTTGAAAAAATGGTTTATTATTTTTATTCCATCTATCTATCTATATCATACTAAAAGTCTGTGAACCGGTCTTGCTTGCTTGTTTATTTACTTGTTTATTTGTGATCTTGTTTGACACATCTTCACTTTTAGATAGGGAATAAATTCCATGGTCCTCTGGGGGTATGGCCTATCCATTCTATGGGGCATGGATTAGCTCTTTAATTCGATTG
>LQNS02278180.1:1774804-1798807 GCA_001587735.2 Parhyale hawaiensis | reverse complement strand
AGTGACTTACTTTCGGGTACAGACAGTACAGAGGAAACAAAGGAGAGGACTTTGGTGGCGTCACGGCTACTGGAGCTGACACAGTGACTTACTTTTCGATGAACTTCGAATAGAGAGAACACAGGGTAGGAGTGCCTACGTGGCATTACTACTAAAGAGAACGAAACTATTTCTTTTTGAGGTAGGTTGGGCACCAAGAAAGAGGAAGGAACATACTCAGTGTACTTCGGTAGGTTTATCGATGTCTCAGTAAATAAGTAAAATGATTCTTGGCCTAATAGTAGAGTTTCCGTACTGTTTTCTCTGGTCTCATATTCAGCCCTCAAACATAAAGTCTGCTGTTTCTAAGAGAAAAATATGTATTTCAAGACGATCCCCATTCTCATGTTTACTTTCTTTTATCAATTCCCACGTTTATGTCAATTAGGAATGTTATCTCGATAGATAACGAAATGCCATCTTACAGCCTACGCCCTCATTTTCCTCTCAGAGCAGCGCTAGTCGCTGTAACGTGTTCTTTAAAGAAGGGAAAACTTTGCTTGCGTGGCAGGCATTTTTCCTCTAGGGCTGTGTAAATATAAGAAAAATCCCGCTTAAGCTGCTCTCGCTCCGGCTCTCATAACGTTTCGAGGTCTCTTCAATAAATTGACCTGCTATAGCGTCCTTAAAGAGAAGGGCAGGGCGGCTCCTTGTTTGCATAATCCGCAATATTCTCCCTCTGAACTGATCCCGTGGCTTAAGGCTACTGGCCTATTTTATTCCACTGTAATTGTAGCGCCACATCAAAGAATACGCTGCCATGTTTATACCGAGCGTATCGATCTAGCGTAGGTGGTCTTTATGGAGGTGATATGCCAGGAAATAGCAGAACTGACATACGGTATGCAGTAGACATACTGTATATATGTATGTAAATAGGTGGTTCGCGGCATCGAGCCCGAGAATCACCTACTGTATTTAGATTATATAAGATTGTTGGTCGTAGACGGACCGACAGGCCCATTGCCAGAGAGCCGCCGAGACTTATGCACCGGCCCTCTATTAGCTATTGTCATTATGTCAAAACCATTGAGATGTCTGAGGAAGGAAGGAAAAACTCAGCCAAAGAGACGATCTGGCATGCACAAATTATAGCTGCACATCTGCGTAGGTTAGAGACGTCAAGCTAGTCGGGGGAAGACCGAAGATTATGGATGATGGAGGCCTCCGATATTTTGGCCGTTAAGAGTTTGTGACTCTTGGAGGTGTTTTTGGCTGTAGAGGGTGTCTTTCCCAATGTTTGTCAAGACCATTTTTAGTAGTGCTGACTGTCTCCGCACCGACAACTTCTGAGGGAAGTCGATTCAAGATCACTCTGAAATACGGAAAGAACTGCTGGCTAAAGTTGGGTCTTCGAGCTTTGTATTCATGTTTTTGGCCATCTCTCTAAAAAAAATCCCGTTATATGTACGTCGTTGCACCCAAGGGTCCCGAGTGCCTTCTCAGCAGGGGATGTAGCATCTGGCCGCAGTTCCTGCTGAGACTGTTAGTTTTGTAGAGTTAGGTAGGTTCTCTATATTTCATTTCTGTCCCACGAGGTGGGCCGCCGATCGAGGCGACCGACTTTTTCTGCGAGGCTCTTACCTCGCCCGTGTGGAGGGCCACAGAAGGGACCGTCCGCAAGGACGCTTCTTTTTTTTTTTGTCTCTTTCTCTTTTCGTCCTTCATCTCTTACCACCTGAGCACAATGTTGTGGTTCCGGCTGTAAGCCGAGTAAATCATCTTAGATCGCTATTGCATGATTGTCTAAGTTTCAGAAATAGCATGACAATACCAATATAATAAAAATAATAATAATAATAATGTACGTCATTGAAGCCATTCAGATACTTGAATGTTTCTATTAATTGCTCCCTCAGTTGTCTTTCTTTGGATTTGTGCACAAATTCTTATTAACATAACCTTCGAAAATAGTCAGACTGTGTACTATCTTCGTGGATATTGCCAGGTATGAGTATCGCCTATCTAATCCAATCTATTAATCGATGAAATATTGGATAGTAATAATTATTTCGTGAAGACAGTGAGCCTCCATATATCTAAGTGTATATCTCACAACCTTATTACAATACTGTTGTTGCTACAGTGGGCAAGTCTAGACTTCATCAGTTCTATGTGTGTGCTCAGGTAATACATACTTACGGTGTGTCCGATTCTCACACATGAATGGGTCTTCGACTGGTCAAGAAGAACTTCAAGAGTAGGTGCCGATTTGTCATGTGAGATCAAAACAGCAAAATTTCACGGATTCCGACAAATTAAACCATAAACGGATTAGATTATTTCGATCCAGGTGCGTGAATATAACACACACACTCTAAACTAGAGAAGTATACCGAAAGTGCAGAGATCTGGGAAGCGACGCACTGCTGGCGAAACTATTAAAGTGGTCCGGAATCTAGGATTTTTTTGCGATGTCATCACCAAATTTAAATTAAATTTTAATCATATGTTCTCTGTCACATTCCTGACAGTTCCTGCAAATTTACACAGATCCCTCAATAATAATTTGAGTTATGTTGCTTACAGAGAGCAGCAGACAAACGTGGAAACGAACGGACAGGTCATAATCAAAATTTAGTCATATATTCCTTGTATGATTCCTGACAGTTCCTGTAAATTTTTCATGAAAATCCGTCCAAACTCCTCTAGTTATAGAGCAAAGAGACCAGTAAACAAACAGATACATTCAGGCAAGAGCATTACCTAGTTGATGGCGGTAATTGAGTACCTTTCATGCGGGGGGGGGAGGGGGCGGCATATACTTCAAAGGGACAGAGCAGCATCGGCTGTGCATCCTACACGAGGGGTTCCTGAAATATTTGCAAAACTACATATGTTAAAAGGGATGAATGTGCGTAAATTTCATGTTTTTTGCAATATACATAAATGTGTTATTTTTTACCGACTCTTGCTTATTGAATATGGATTGAGCTTAAATGACAACAGTGTTAATAACTAAAATTTTTTTTTTGATTGTACAATGTAGATAAATTGTAACAACAGTAAAAAAAATTCCGAACACCTACTCCCATGTGAAGCCACAGATGATGATATTTCTGGCTTTCTTTGCCTGAACTCAAAATTTGGAGTACCGGGGCTGCTTATTACCGAACTAATATTGCCGTACTTTTATTCTTGGTCACCGCGCTTACGATTTAATAATCTTTTCTTTTTTATTTCGCGCAATACTTTCGTCGCAATGGTACTTAAAATGCTAATTACACTCCATGAACACGCTGTAACATTGATACGATCTATGTAGGGCACTTCATAGCATCCTCACACTGTTAACAAAGTTATTCGCATTGTATTCCTTTGTTTTTCTTAGCCAAGGTACCGCATGACCACCACCGATGATAACATTGCCCGTGTTAATTTTCAATAATTTTTCTGGCAATGATAGCGCATAACGTCTCAGGGTAATAGCACTGGCTGTATTAAATTTCACCGTCTTTCTTAGCATAGTTTCGCATGATCTCTCATGGTAATACCAGTGTGCGTTTCACTTCTCATGACCTTTCTTAGTAATGGTACAGCACAACCTCTCACGGTAATGACACTGCCCATGTTGCCTTCCATGGGCGCTCTGACCATGACTGTACTCCGCTTATGGCCCCTCAGCTAACTGCCCTGCAGGCCGCAGTCATCCAAGCCACCAACTCTACATTCAAAACCAATTAGCGTCGCCTGAAATACGCCCACAAAAACCATTAAGACACTGACCGTCGAATCCTACCTCGTGAAAGTGGAAGACCTCTTTTGAGGGTAATTTTAGTCGTTGACATAGAGATGCTATCGGGGCAATTGCTTCCATGGCCAGTTCCCTGGAGGCCAAAGAGAAAGGACGACTTTTGGAGAGGCTTGGCGGAGAGAAGGGAGCTTTCCTATCATTGCTTCACAGCCTAATTGAAATGCAACAGTTGAACTTGCCGTGAATGGGGAGCAGTTGCACGGTATACGGGGCACGTACAAGTAACTTATAATTGACACACTGCACGTACCACCAGCAAGTGAATGTATATTTCCATGTACTCTATCATAGTTTGATTGAAATGCAGCAGTTGATTTTACGTTCCGTGGACAAATGGATGTAACTAATAATAAACACACTGCCGGTAACACCAAGAAATGAAGTTATTACTGCTTGACATCCTAGGGAAAGTAAGTTATTGAATTTATAGTGAATGAGACATAGTTGTACACTACCTATAAGGACACATGAAAACAAAAATTTTTATAATAAACGCAATAATAGATATTACAATACCATTTACTCTATCTAGCAAAATCGCTCATCATGATTTTTCTGGCAGAGAGATACATATATTCATAACTAGAACGCCTCGTGGCGTAAGACCGTCCCCCACATTGGGAGCAAATTTACTCGTCGTCATTTGTGATGGCGAGCTAATCCTAGTTTTTTTGCGTAGGTCACATCAAGGGCATCCCACCAAACTCCCTGCAGAAAAATTATGAACATTGCTCACCTCCTTCGACCACATATCAGGTGGACAGACAAATATATATATATATATACTTAAATCTTCAAGGAAAACATTATCACCTCTTTCGCTTCGTTCGCAGGTGATAACCTGTAGAAGTAGATAAGTTAGTAGGCAAATAATTTGAGCATCTAAATAGAAATGCATTAAGCACATTGTTTATACGGCATTATCAATACACAATATACCATTGGGGATATTCTGAAAGGGATACGGTTTGACAAAATTGGTAAACAGTTTCCCAACATCCATGCCAACCTATAGGTATACAAGACTGAGAAGTAGAGACTGCCTCATTCTAGAAATGATAGTGCACATTTCTATCTTGAGAAATCACAAAGTATATACCAGGGGAAATCGAAACACGTAGGGGTCATGTGTACTAATGTCCATAGCACGTACGATCATCTCGAGAAAAACACCAGTAATGATGACTTTCTTGCGACATAACAAAACTGTGCTTATTACCATCTTGGAAAAAAATCGTAGAACTTACGACTGCCGTGAAAAACAAAAAATATTAAGACTACCGGTACTATGGAATACTCAAATTACAAACAGCTCCCTTGAAAAAACCCATAGCACTGTACTTAGGTTATCATGAGAAAAACCGGAGTACGTATACAGTTATATAACTATGTTGAAAAAAACCTAATACTAATAATAATACTAATACTACTCATACTAATAATAATAATAATAAAAAACAGAAAAATTGAAGACTTTCTTTGGAAAAGTATATAGTTGTGATCTTATGACTCGTAGAAAAATCTATAGTATACTTATGATAGAATGATTTATGCCTATCTTTCGAAATATAAATAGTACTGGTATTATGACTCTCGTAGAAAAAACATGGTACTTATGATTATGCTCATGAGCACCTACGACATTGAGATCAGCAGCCGTCGTCTCTGAAGGGAAAACGGCCTGCTCTATTAAGCTCAAGTTGTTATCTCAGGTGACACAATAGAACTCACGTAATCTATCTGCGTCCTTTACACCGACAGCGTTGCTCATTCCATAACAATAACATCAGATAATGGAAAAACAATGCGGGACAAGAGTTGCCAGCCAATGAATAATGGTGCGTGCATCTAATTTATGAGGAGACAATACGATAACTGCCAGGCTTTTACATAAGTATCAGCGAGCGTTTTTATGATAAGCAGCTTTCACATCTAATGTAAGAGGCAGCAAAATGATGAACGCCACAAGCCTCACTTTGATATAGGTGTTAGCAAGGATAATAACTATGAGTGTTAGTCATGCACAATGCTAGGGCAAGAAAGTTATGAATGCCCCCTATTACTTGACCCTACCTGTATGTATCAGGAGGTGCAACCTCGATACAAAGATTAAGATTTTTTCACGAGGAACACTACGAGAAAGATCCCTTATATCATTATTATTATAACTTCACCCTATGGCCTCCGAGAACAGGGACTACAACCCAAATAAAGCATTATGCAGCGCCAGGAAGCCCGAAATGCAGCTAAGGAAAATCCAACAGAAGCCGCTAACTGCTGACTTAAACGCCTGCAGACCAACACGACCGAAAGCTGATCCATGCAATGAATTCCAGACCGAAACGCAGCAAGAAAAAACACAGCCTGATAATAATAGGGTCAAAGTCAGTTAAGAATGATACGCATTCCTCATACCTAATGCACGAGGCGCCATAATAGCAACTGTCAAGCTCTAATCAACTATCAGTGATCAAAGAAATGATGCAAATAATGCGCATCTTTCCTGGTTATCGAGCCAGGACGGAGACAAGATCACTGTCAGCCTCATGCATGAATATCAGCGAGCATAAAAATAAGCTATTTTCTCTTATATATTATCCAATGCACGTGGCAGCTAATGACTGTGACGTTCTTACACAGTAAAAATAGCAATAATGTACTGGGCTAGGCAAGTAAATATTCTTCTTTGACTGGTAGTTTGATAACCGTCTACATCTTTGCGTGACTATACTCGTACAGAGAAATTTTATTCACAAGCCTATAGTGCGACCAGACGTTGTAAAAATAAAAAAAATACTGTTGATTGAAGCAAATTAAACCACTTTAAGCCTGAAATCACCGGCATTCAGCTGTATCGTCTGTCTGGCACAAATTAAAGAAATCCTTAAGTTTTAAAGGACTTTCTAGGCATTTTTACGGCAATCACTTTCCTTGTAGTACTATAGAATTTTCTATGGGTTCCATTGCACAGAATTTTATAAAATTTAGTACAACTTTCTCAAAAAATTGACGGATCCACCATAAACTAATAAGAAAATCGATTTTAAGTCTTAGTAATTTCTCAGGACATGCGAAAAAAAGGATGAATTGAAGTGCAAATAGAATTACTGTATAATACTTACGAGGCTGCCACACGCACATAGAAGTATAGCTCTCGAAATGTTGATTACCTTCTCCTCGGAACTTCTAGTTCTAGTTTCTATATTCCCACACACCATCACAACAATATTTTAATGTAGTATCTAAAAAGAATTATTCCTCTAGGCGCTCCACAACCCAAAAGCAATCGTCTTCGACTTCCAACCTACCATTTGAATGCAAATCGAAGCGGCCTTCTGAAGAAGAACAACAACCCATGCATAACATACATTAGCTGAATATTGTTTTTTCTACCTCCAAAATTTTTACTCCGCATTCGTGAGGAACAAACTGAGGTCTAATATATTAATAGGGACGGTCAAAGTCAATCAGGGATCAAAGAGAAGAACTTCTTTTGACTTCACGTAACTGCAATTACTCACTAAATTGCAGCAGAGAAGCCAAGGGAGGTACAGAGTTACGTAGAGGAGGCCGTCATATTGAAATCATTCTAGCGAATGGCACTTTAGCCAGCAATGAAAGGAGTCCTAATAAAAGCGGCCGAGGGAGGAATTAAGTTTGCATGGAGGTACTATAAGTCCAAATTTACTCTTTCAACCCCATAGGGACCGAGAAAAAAAATGCTAGTTTCTTTTAGGCCCAATATTGTTTGCAACGTCCTCTGGGCGTTATGGTACTGACTGAAAGGTAGACGCTTCTCTGTTCGTGGCCAAATGAAAGAAACAAGTTTTCGCACGAGCTTCAAAAGCGTAGTTAGGTCAAGTTGCGTAACACAATCAAATAAAAAGTTAGTACTCCTATCATAACAATAAGGATCCTTGTTATAATATGGCTCGAGGTGCAGTATATATCCGTCCTGGCATAGCAGGGTAGGATGCACCCCACCTGAGAGTGTCAGTTAGGTTAGGTGACAATAGGTAAGTTTAGTTTAGAACAAGTTAAGATACATTTAGTTTACCTAGAATAGGTACCTAGTCTAACTTGAAGGAAACACTCAAATTAAGCGCGAAACTCAGGTGTGGCACAGGCTGTACCGGCGCCGAACTGTGCTCTTTATTACCAAATAAAGATAATTTTTCGCACGGATTGCACTGTCATCGGTGTGCTCAAATGTTATAGCGAGCATCAGCGATTTAAGTTTTGGTATGAGGAACTACAGTCCTCGCGGAAACTCACAGCCCGCAGTATATCAAATCACCAAGAACTTTCATTAAGAACACAATAGGTTCACAAATACGCTTGCAAGGACAAAGTAACTAAATTTTCCAATGTCGATGAGGCCCAGTCACATATATCGGTGGCCACGCACGGGAAAAATACACTCAGTCTACACCTGCAGAGATGATTGGCATTAACCCTACAAATGGAGACCCCTAGCGAAGAGTTATAGCGGGAGAGGTGAGGTGCAATGTACCTCAGCCTAATGATTTGCTAATAAATTCATTATTTAATGGTATTTTAAAAATCAGCAGGCAAACTCTTCAGACATTCATACATGAATTGAGATATAATTAGAATCATCAAGTCAATGATAATTCATAATAAAACACCATAAAATGAACTTTTCTAGGAGAACGCTAGAAAGCATATAATCATATACATTTTGTACGATAACAGTGGCAGTTTGCTCACCAATGGAGGCGGTGTGCATGTGTTGCGGGTACTGTGGGGTGCCTGCTGTGTTGCAGGGACTGTACTGTCTACGTACGCAGAACAATCAATGTACTACGAGTGTACACAACAATATTCATTCCATGATACAGTATACAATGGACTACGACTGAACTGAGGAAACCTCATTTAGCTAAGGTGGTCATATTTATTATAAATAATGTGTATAAAGCTTCGTTGTTCATCAGTAATTATAACCCTGGGATGAAGTAACATGCAGATACATAGAATAGAGAGACGTTGACACGTACGGGGCTGCCGGCCGTGAGAATACAGGGTGCAGTGCATGCAGGTCACCCTTTATGGAGACCACTTATCACAAAATCTATGGTATTTTCACTTATGTATGGTATTTTCAGTGAATTTTTTCACAAAGCATGAAAAATCCCATTTTATGAAAAGTCACAAGTTTCCAGCAACTCAACAGAAATTTGAAAACAATAAATATGCAAATTTCTGCAGGGTGAGGTGCAACACACCTCAGGTCTCCCTTTGTAGGGTTAAGCAACTCTTTTTCACACAAAAATGAAAATGGGAAAGAGAGAAAGAACAATTTGTGGTACTCCTGCAAAGAATTTGCCAGTGACTTGAGCTACCTCCAGTAGTGTGTGATAGAAAAACACGTTTTCATGGAAGTCGGTATGGGGGAGTGCCGATATATAACTAGCTTCACACAAGGGTTAGTAATAATAACAATGGAATGTTGTATGAAGAAAATGAAATTCATATTCAATTAGCTCGAAGAGGTACTTCACACATCTTGAAAGCATTGACTTATAACTTTGAACAACAAAAGCTTCCGGTTCATTGAACAAATGCACTTCTCCTGACATCGGAAAGGAATACAACCACTCGCGTAAGGTGGCTACAAGCTGTGGAGAAGTTTCACATTTTGTGCCGCCTTCTTCATGCAAGGGGATATGAGAAATGAGAATTTGACTCTTGAAATTACGAGGGTAAAGATTGACAATATGAGCGCCGATTCTCGAAGAAAATCCACGGTTCGAAAAGCTAAAAATCAATAATCAATTTGAAGTATCAACGTGATGCGCTCTGATAGAGACAAAGGGCTGTCCAGAAGCACACACTACCACCACGCTACCACAATCCAGCAGTCTTAGAGCAATTTGATCAAATGTCTTCCTCTGGACTATCTCCCTATTGAGTTTTTCTTCTATCCCTCGTCGGCCAATTACATAGACCATATTTATGAGGAAGCTATACGTACTACGGATTCGATTTTTGGACTGCGCAGGATTGAAGATGGGATTGCTCTTCTTCAAAATAAAGAAAAAACTGAGCAACTGACAGTTGCTACCATACATAATATGAACACTGACTATTATCGAACAGAAGGAAATCCGTATTTCTGATAGTTTAGTTCAATATGTGGCCCTACGTTTTAGCATCAGGCCAACAACAAAGACCATGCGCATGCATAGTCAGTTTGGAATTGCATGACAGCAACACATTCCACCTTCGATGCGTAAACCTAAAATCAAGCAGCCAGATGCAACGTAACTATTTTTCCGCCAGAGAATCACGACACCGATCGTGACCGATTAAGTGTAAAGTCGTCTTGCCCTCGCACCTCAACTAGAAAATCCACATGCACGGGCTTAGAAGAGTGCATGGGTGCAGTCGATCATACATTATCAGAGCTAAAACAATGTCATGTGCGGAAAGTTCTTGATAACTGCGCCCCTCTCCCCAACGGCCCCATTTATTTATTAACAGGCCAGTGCGTCACCACCGACAGTGGACTGCAAACGGCAGAAATGATGATGATGCTTTGGTGAATAGCACAACTTCCTGAACAACCCACTTCGTGATAAAAAGCAAGACAGCACTCCTCAGAACTCATCCACTGGGGAGGCGCTGCACATTTTGTGCTGCAATATACAGTATATATATATATTTTTGACGGTCGGTGGTACCAGTACGTAGCGAGGCCGCCAACCTAGACAACAAACGTCTTCTTCTTCATTATGAATTTCCTTCATCTGAAATGTTACAAGGATCTTACGATATGCTATGCAATTGTGCCTATAATCTAGTGTGGCCATATCCTGAAAAAACGAAGCTCTTAAGCTTAAAAAATTCATAATATAGGCATAAAGCACATTGCATAAAGAATAGACGATAATGGAACGAGCACATATCTCCTATCAATATAGCAGGCTTCATATTTATTAATGTCGCAACTCCGATACATTACTGACGATCCTCTATTGTTTGCAATTAAAAGTCATGAAGTTTTGGCAAAACGTGATGTTTTTGGTAAGTAACTAAGCCGGCATTCGGCATTTCTTCTTATTATCATTATTTTTATTATTATTATTTTTTTGCAGCTATACTCAATATTGATGCTCATCAATGTTTACAACCCAAAGTCATCAAATTTTCGAAAAGCATCTTCATGCAAGTACTGTAAGCCGGCATTTCTTATTTTTGTAGCGACACCCAATAATGACTATCCTTTATTTTCAGCAACCCTCAGTCATGACCTTTCCGAAAAACATCCTCTCGTATTTCGCAAGCAACTAAACCGGCACCTGAACTTAATGATTCATATTGAGAGACGGATCTCCTTCGAGCAAACTAACAGGTTCACTGCAATTCATCTGCGAACAAACAGCGCCGCCCGAGCAAACAGACCCGACTAAATTTATTACTATGTCTTCCTCGATGTCGTTGACTCTGCCCCTTAAGTCGGCGACATGCGGAGGCTACAATGCTTGAGGAATCCAAGATTACGGAGCAGGAGCAACAAAAGGCACTCAAATTGAATAGGGAACTATAGGTTGTGTTAGTTAGGAAGAGGACCGACGCGGCGGTTGCAAAGTATTTCAGATATAAATAAGGGCCTAGTGGTGATATCCGCTGCCATCGTTACACGAGCAAATGGTCTATAAGAAAATCGAAATATTAAACATATATATGTTGCGCGCGTTTGGTGGATTTGCGCGATCGATCGATCGCGCAAATAAACCAAACGCGCACAACATATATACGGACTCCTTGCTGAAGTGAAGTACAGTAACTCAGCGTTAGGTGTACGATACGCCAGTCAACCTTTATCATAAAAAACCACTTTCTGAAATAAAGTTTCGCACAATCAGGCTTTGCCCTATAATTCATTGCAAGAATACGTTGTAGTTAGTAATAGTTAGAATGTTTAAGCCTCCGTTTCCGAGCAGAACGTTATCACAGAGGAAAGAGCAAGGGACATATACAATGTCGATAGAAACGGGGAACCCATGCACAAAGGTATTCCCACACAGAACCATCGTGCATGGGAAGACAAAGTCGGGAAAGAAGAGGAAGAACAGAATAAAGCATAAGTAAGTAAGAGTATGAAATCGGGAAGGAAGCAAAGTGGGCACGAAAGACAGACACCCTGAAGGCCTAGCTAATGGCTGAGGTTAGTTACCTATATACACGGGCCCCTGGGGTTGCCAAGCACCATAACATAGGATGGGCGAACGTAAACTACATAACCCTATGGCCTATGGCCCATCCTATGCCCCCTGGGGGGGGAGAATGCGTTGTACATACAGAACTATATATTCAGTCAATACGACAGCATGGTTCACCCAAACATATACTAGTATGAATATTAAAGCCATGAGTAAGAGTTTATAAACATAACACCATGAGCTCGGAGAACTCTATATAAGTAATGTCCCAAATATCGTAGCACGAAACTATAATTTTACGAGTGATAAGATACTCTCTTGTGTCTGTTATGTTTAGAGCGAGTAATTTTATCACTGGTTCTCTTAACCAATTCTGTTTAGCTGAACAATTTGTTTACATTAACTAGTTTATATGAACTAGAAATTTCGCTGCGTATAAATAATAATAGACATCCATCTTTTAGAAATATCTCGATTTGAGAAATACCATTAAACCTGATGTTTTGTAAGTAAAGCATGAATTTGTTAAGTGACCGTATATTACTCTAAATGGACGATAAAGCGTATGGTAGACTTCTTTAACGCACAGCGGTGTTTTCAATATTAACGAATGCTGGTTGATACCACTGTAGCACTATAACATAATTTAATGTATCACACAATTCCTGTTAATAAGCAGCCTTTAAGCAGCTGTCCAAAATTACTCTATACCGTATTTTGTGTGCGCAATAGCACGAGTGCATTGTGCGATATTGGCAACATATATACTGTATATTACAGCAAGCATGAATGATCGGTCTCTATTAAGCCTGGCTAATCAATTGAACGTTTCCCATTTTAAGCATTATGCTCGGTCGGATTTCATATTAATTGCTCGCCATCAGTCTGGAAGCATTGCAATTATGCGGATAATCCTAAATGAATTAAATCGCTGGATGCAATTGCCGGGGGGTCCAGTCATTCATTTTCAAGTGTCGTATATCCAAAATAGAAGCCAATGTAGGCGAAGTCACAGCTTGCTTGAGAATAATAGGTATCTAACACTGTCGCAGAATTAGAGCGGACATCGTCTAAATGATTTGCGTGTCGTGTAATAAAAAAATATATACAACTAAGACTGCATCGATGGCAAAAATATTGATGCAACAGAGTAGTCAAGAAAGCCTTGAGTAAAGCTGTGAACAAGCTTTCCAAACGGTCTCTATAATAGCAATGTTAATAAATGGTAAAAATATCACATAAATTTCAGAGCAAACCACATTTCTATGTGGAGCTGAAGAAATATTGCGCAATCTTCACATATATCACGGAAAATAGAATAATATTTTTCATAGAATATTCCCCAGGCTCGTCCGTCGGAGCAACATGGAAAACCTGCGGCATACTTTTGTAACTTTGTTTCCTCGAAGTCGTCTCAAAGAAGCAAAAAAAAAAAAATCCGTCGCGCATTTTTCAAGGTTAGCGTTATTTCTAAAGAGAGCAAAGCATCAGTGCGTAATTTCTAAGGATATTGAGAAAACATGGCATAATTTGCTAAGAATATTCCTCGGGCGCGTGTGTTGCAGAAGCAACGTCGAGCAGCGGAGCTAGGGGCAGCCAAAGTCGCAATCCATCAGTATTTTGGAAGGCAGCGACGGTGTTTCTTATCAACGACAGGAGCTGACGCGTTACCTCTCCGATAAGAAGACTGAATACGGGGCTCTTTAGACTTGTTCTGCCTCCCAGAGAACATGTATGGATTCTGTCACGCTCCACGCTAGTTCAAAGAAGGCATATGCAAATATATGGCTGGAGCCAAGCACGAATGAAACGGGAGCTAGTTCAAATTGCAGTGTTATAGTCGCATATCAAAGCATAAAAAGAGTAACTACCTACGAATGTGAACGTATGTATAAAATACTGATGCTTAATAATTCGCACTGATATACCGAGAAGGAGTTTACGTGTTCAGGAGATGTATGCATCATAGAGTGAAAGTCCTGGGTGTAAAAGTAGCCTGTTACAGCACGGATGTTTGAAAACGGGTGATAACTCAAATGCTTAGCAGATGCGAGCACCGTAGACTGAAAATCTTACAGGTATATGCAAAATTAAACATTCTCTAAGGCATGGATTAGAAGTAGGTAGCACATAATATCCATGTTGCATATCATAAAATGAGATTCTATGTTCATTTGCATGTGGAAATCAAATGTGTAAATGCATTATTCTCCATAAAGGGACAGTACTAAACTGACAAAAGCATATGAGGGTCCAAGGGAGCATATTCAAGTACTCGCCGACACATCGGAGTCCTGGTAAAATATGGATTTATCAATATTATCGTCTGACAGAAGCAAAATACCGATTGGGAAAAAAGCCAATTGCCGAAACGAAGTTCAGCCCTACGCAAGTACCAAACAAATTTCAATCACCCGTAAGGATTTACACAGTTTATTGTTATAAAGATTGACTGGAATGATAAACAAAGATTTGAAGAATACAAAAATAAAACAGAAACACAGTAACCTGAGTAACAAGCACAGGTAATCTAGGCAATCTACTGGGTTACCGCACTGATCATGATGTACCACCTCCGTAATTGCCTGGAATACTGCGGCTGTAATGTAATAAATAATACCTATTTCAAAACTGAAGAAATAATTTGGTAGAGCTAGGTTTTACAGATCGAGGATAAGAAGCAAGAAAGATATGAAAGTAACAAACTTATAGGAGGAAATTTATCTCAAGAACAATCTTGAAACTGTGAGAGATGGATAGCGTGTTTACGTAATAAATTTGGCGAAGCTGTAGGCCATGAGGTATAACAATATGTTAAGAACAGTCTCCCATGCATTGCGCGTGCAAAACACACGTTTGAATACAATAAAAAACACTTGAGTCATTTTGGAAATACGAAATCTACTGCTTAATTAACACAACCTTCCACGACAACCGTCTGCCAAGTTCTGGGCTCCAATAAGCCGTTGCGGACACACGGTAGAGACAACGCATGCACTGTCAGCCAATACACTCTCGCTTCCGCTTCATTACAACGGGCTGTTGAGATCGCTAAGCTTCTTCTTGCCATCGTCGACTAAGAGAATAAATTGCATGGATCGCGGCCTGCGCTACCTCGCTACCCAGCAAAGTTTTCACATAAAACCACAAGCAAAATGCACATTTGCATCTCTTACCACTTATTCACTGTTATTGGTCAAAGTTCAAGCACAAGGAGCGATTGCAAAGCGCCATTAAAAGAGCCCTGATGTCACAAATGCGGTTTACAGCGGTCACGAACGTTGGTCTGAACCGAAGAGACGTTAAACTTAAGGGACTTGATGGTTAGCCCGTATAGTGTATGCCATGCACCTCCGCGAGGTCATCTCTAGATGACCAACATAAGAGTGGGATGAAACAGCCCTCATAACTCCAGATGACAGTTTTACGGGCTAGTATAACTCTACATCAGGCCAAGGTGCATTTGGCCGATTGACTGAGGCAAACACTCAGCATAAGAGAAAGAGAGCAGAAGTGCGTTTTGCAGGAACGGCTAGGAGAATGCTTGGATATTATAAGGCATGGATAGCTTAGCAATATCATGCACGATCGTACCAGGTATGGTATGGGCCTTCAGTAATGGCGCTCGGAGCCTTTCTTTAGATGCACCTTTGATCTTGAATCTACGCGAGATGATGCCGCAATAAGAGAGCACTTCAAGTAATGGAGCAGATATACGTCGATATTTAATTATCAGGCTTCATCGAGCAGCGGAGTGGAGGAAGAGAGTGGATGTTGCATGCAGTTCATAGAAATGAGAGTTACCGGTTTTGCAAAGATATTATATTGGAAAAGTTTAAGCTGTTTCAGAAACTGAAGATGGGATTTGCTGAGTGAAAAATTAAAACCTGACGTAAAAACATGCTTTTAACCATGGAGGTATTAAATATAAATTGTAGTGAAATATGTAGATTGATGTATAAATTGGGAATGCGTGCAAATTTATTTTTATAAGTGAAAAAATCACCAATTCTTTCTTCAATTTTTTGTTTGCTTATGACGAAGGCCTAACGGTACACAGAGTAGCAATAATAATGCTGTACAAAAATAGTAAAATTAAAGCTGCACTCCGACGGCGCACACCTCCGCCTAGTAAAGCAATTGTACATGACAGAATGGAGGACATGGAGACAAACCAACAAACGGACTGACCGTTAAACACACAAAAAATATGTACCACATGACACGCCTAGTATATAATTCCTGAAAATTTTATTACGATCTGTCCATAGCTTTTTTGAGTTATGTTGCTAACAGTCAAATAGAAAACCAAAGACAAACCAACCCCAGCAAAACATCACCCCTTCGGCATAGGTAACTCCTGAAATTTACTAAAAAGTTCAAATGTTCCACAATGCAAGTTTAAAAGCATAATTCCTTTCGTGTAAAGAAGAGTTACAAAAAAAATTAAAACTGTTTCAGCAGTCCGTATTTCGCAACAGTTTTAACGGCAGACAAAATGAGGAAAAAGTTCAATATACACAAGACTTCTTTAGTCATTTTAGGCAAAATAGAACTGAGAGTGAAAATAGATTTTTTCAGTAATAACAATTACCCTACATAGAAAAAACAACGAAAAACTAAAAAAAACACACATTTCTGTAAGATTTATCGAGATAGCCCTTGCAATGTTAGAGTACCTCATCAGTGACTGTAAGTACAAAATCTGCACTATTATGCTTCGAACAGGAAAGCATTGGCTGGAGAAATCACTGTAAATCTTAAAGTTCAGGGACATTTAAACATTAAGTAAAGCAGTATAGCTCTCTAGCAGTAGAGCTTTAATATTCTAGACTATTTCAGTAAATTTCATGGCTCTTAATTAATAGTTTGCACTGCTCTTCCACTGCACAGGAATAACGTGCGGAACGAAAAATAGCAGGGAATCCTATTGTGGGTTTATCATGCTTGTTTATTTTTCAATACCCAGCATTTAGAATGCTTGCTGTTACGAGTTTATATTCTTAAATTTATTTGTACTTCTGCTGCTGCTGCTTTAAAAGACTAAGAATCAACGACGAGCTGCAATAATATAAAACAGATGTACTTAAAAACAGGGGTTGTTATTGTCGCTCGGAGACAATACTTAATGAATAACTAAAAAAAGTGCAAGGTTTTCTCCTGGATGTTTCTTTTATTTATTGAAGAGTCACCCCGAGAACTGAACCATGAAAGATAAGCTGCTTTGTAAAAAAGATGAAAGATAGATTTATGGCGGAAAAAAAAATTATTGTAGAAATATAACAGCCCAACGGAACCAACCCATAGCAGGTTCCGCTCTTTGTGACGAAATCGACAGTGGGGAAAATAAAAGCAACTATATAGTGTGTTAACACATGTTGCCACCTAAGCAAAATCAGGGTAGAAGAGATCATGGAGAGGGAAGGATATCGTGAACCAATATATTAGAAATATAAATTTATAAGGCTGACACAGCGTTATTAATGGAAAGAAACTAATAAGAATGCATTCTGTTAGTAGGATGCAAAGTAGAACTGAAATTTTGCGGAAGGTGTTTGAGAAATTGGTGGCTTGTAAGCCGAGTGGCCACGCTGAGGAGGCTTGACTACTGTCTGCTGCACTGAGAGAAGTTTCAGAGTCCTGCTGACTCAGTTTGTGGGTCCAAGCGATATTTGGGTCTCACCTGCAGACCCATTAATTATTGATTTTCCCGCTGAAGACGCTGCCAAGTGACCTTCAAACGCGTGCAGAGCAGCAACTTCGGTACAACTCTTGTCAGTGAGACTGACTGCATGGGTCCAAAACACTTTGGCGAGAGATCTTCTGTGACGTCAGCTATTCGCTCTCCCATGTTTTACTTTTTTTTCAAACTGAGTCTCGCGGACTCAGGGCTGCCGCTCCGCCTTCAGAAGCCGACCGCAAAGTGTAATAGACGAATTTTTTGACTGTTGTAAATCTGATGACAAAATCATACAAACGAACAATAAATGCATTAAGACTTGCAAAGTCTTTTTTTTTTATAATCGATACGAATGAGCTAATAACTTTTTAATCCAACTTCAAATTCTATTTGACTCAAGTGTGATAGTGCTTATGCCAACTCGCTTAGCGGTATCTTCTGCCGTTTCGCGGCTCGTCTGATTTTGAAATGTTTTCACGGGTGGTGGACGGTAGCGGCATTCGAAGAATTTTTTTGATGCAGATTCAATATATGAGAGCTAATAATATATTTGAATATTAAGATATTGCATCGATATGACACTTATATGAGAAACTTGTTTGTTGCCAATAGGGTAGGTTACTTGTCGCACACGAGAATAGTAAAGGACTGCCCGTAAAGCAGTAATAATATTAACAACTAGAGCACTCTGAGAGTGAATACATCCGCCAAGCAAAGCAACGGTTACGAAAAATTAAAATCGGTTTTTCTAAGATGATGATTTCTTTGTGTGAACACCAAAATCTAATCGTTTATGCCATTCAACAGCGTTAACAGCTTCACTATTTTTTAAGATCTGTTCATAGTTCTTTTAGTTACAATGCTGCTAACAAACATTCTGACAAAAACTTGTCAAACTCACAAATGGACCAACCGATCATCACCAAAATTTAATCATTCATGTATTTTACTATTACTAATAACTCCTCACTCCTGTAAACTTCATAAAGATCCGTCCACAATTTTTTATTATTGTGCTAACAAGCATGAAACTGAAAACAGTGACAAGCTAACAAACAAATAGATCATAACAACAATGTGATATACTTAATTATTTCCGCTTTATCGTTACATAGACGACATCAAAATTTCAGTGAGTGAATTCTGTGTCATGAGTCGTGATTATAGTTCAATTTGCCCTGAAAAAAACTAGGCTAACTTGATTTTTGTGAGTCCATGACTCTGTGGTTTGTGTTTGTCAGTCCGCATGCTGCCCACATAGCCTACCTAGCTACAGTTCGTGAGTACCCCTAATCGTAACCCTTCAATCTGGCCAGCCCCAATGTCTCTATGTCAGTGAATGTATTTTAATGTTCCCCAATTCAAACATTCTGAATATGAACTATTTGATTTCAACTGCTTTTCAGCTGTGAACAAAGTGCCAAGTAAGAGCTGCTCTGCTACCTACCACACCAAGCACAACTAACCTTTTGAGATGTAGGCCATCTAGGGCTAGTCTACGGTCAACTGCGAGCCTTCTTCACTCTGCTCTACTGCTGCTCTAACCTGAGGTGTAGGCTACAGTTGGAAAAATGTGCAACATCCTATAGGTGAGGAGAGAGGCAATCATACTAAAGTACAATTAATACTGTTACATAGAATTAATAATAGGAGGGGCCTGGCCGCTTCGAGTGAGCTCCCTATGAAACGTTTCAAGCTCAGCTGGACTCATCTGGAGCGGGCCACACTGCAGAATATGACAAAGATTTAAAGATCTTCGGTAATGGTTTTGTCCTATTTTTGTGACCTGAAGATTTTGGTGATGGATTTGTATTTTTCTCTATCTCTTCTTGGATTTTCTGGTGACAGTTTGCCCAAAATTAGTCTATTTTTGGCACAAGTTGTGGCAAAAACATGGCTGAAATTCACAATCTTGGCGATGCATTAGAGTGATAACAAGAGCGCCATTCGAGAGGGTTAACAACACAGGCCTATTGTACAAGTTAAAGTCGTCTGGGGTAGGTGGTAGGGTTTTGTCATTCATTCTCGCTTTTGATTCTAGGAGAACGCATAATATGTTCGTAGATGGTCGCATGAGTGCTTCATTCGCGGTGGTTTCGGGCATTCCTCAGGATAGCGTGCTTGGCCAGTTGCTTTTCTTCTGTACTCGAGCGACATGCTCTCTTCGTTGGAGAGTACGATGGTTAACTACACTGACGACTGCACAGTGAAAGCAGTGATACCAACCACCAGCATCCTTAATGATGTGGTCCAGCTTCTAAATAGGGACTTGTAGTGACTTGTACCACAAAAGTATATGACGCTCTGCTTGGAATATGAAGCTGAATGCAAGCGAGAGTAATTCTATGACTATCAGTCGGTCTCGGACACTCTTTCCTCAGCATCCACCTCTGAAAATAGATGGTACTGTGTTTCACGAGATTCTAGAGATTCTCTGTGTCATCTTTGATCAAAAGTTTGCGTTTGAATCGTAAGTTCAACGTTGTGTTCGGAGACAGAGACGTATGCATTCCCGCACCCTTTGTTTGGGTATTTTTCACCTGTTTGGGATTTAGCTACAGACAGCCACTTGCGTCTGTTGGACCGATTAGTAAGCTCAACCAGTAAACTGTGTGGTGAGAGTGATTGGGTGAATCTGCCCCATAGGCCGATTGTGGCCTGCCTATGAATGTTTTATACGGTGTACAATAACGAAAAATATTGGTTGTATTCTTCTGTCCCTGCACTTAGGGTATTTAGGAGAAACCCATGAGCTGTAGCTGATGCCTACCCATTTACATAGGACACTGTTGGGTTACGAACATACCAGTTCAGTCGGTGTTTTCTATCCTGGCATGTTTTGACCTGGAATTTATTACCAGGAATGGTATTCGGCCGTGTGGATCTGCAGGCGTCTAAATCAATTGTTAATTCTTTTCGATGCAGTTCCTTAGCAGCGTTTCGGGCTACATTGTGTTACATGAAGTTGTATATGGGTTGTATCATGTCTCTGGAAGCCCGAGCGTGTAGTTTTAATAATAATAGCTAAACAGTTTTCTGCTATTCGTTTCTTATGCACAAATGCACGAGGTGAGAAGCAATACATTTTCCAGAAAAACAGTTTCTGGGTACACTTCAGTTCTTCTGTTCGACGATGAAAAATATTATTGCACTATTTCCAACGTATGTGAGATATCACTTTATAAAATATTAAGCAATTGGCAAAAGAGACGTCTTCGAGGAGTAGGGGCCATGTGTTATACCAACTCAGTCTCCAATCCCGAGGCCTACTGGTCTATTGCACCGAATCTTAAAAAAAATATGTTTTGATCCACACAACCATTTTTTTTGAACAGAGCGGCTGGGCTGACATGAAGACCTTATAGCTGATAAAGCTCTCCGTGCCGCCGGTAAGCTTCTGTTGCCTCAGCAGCGATCGCAAAACAAACTTAAGGCAAAGACGAGGCGCTTTCATTCTTGGTTTCCGTAAAACCTTCACTTCTTTTCTAGAAGCAAGAGAGTCCGCCGGGAAGCAAACCTTGTGTAAGGCAACCGAGCCTTCGCCTAAGGCACCGACTCAGACAGAGATTGTGGACCTTTCTAGGCAGAGATTGTGTCTGAGGCTCCAGCAGAGTGTGACAGAAGCTGCTGGAGATTGTGGCCGTGTCTTTGCCAGAGATGCAGACTGTGCTTGTAGAGGGTCAGCTAAGGCCCTGTAAGACTGTGAGTGCGACTGTAAGAGCTGTACCAGACAAAGTGTTTTGGGAAACGTAATTTATTACAAAGCTCTAAACAGAACGACGAAAGCTGTATGCAATGTAAGCGTACAGTACTCCGCCCAAAACCCGCGCTCTATCTTTTCACATCATTCTCTAGAAGACAGAGGCTGAGACTGGAGGTGTTTGTGCTTCTGTTAGTAAAAATATGTTCTGCTTTTATTTTGGCTGATCTCTAAGGCTCTGCTAAAGACTGTGGCACAGTCAAGCCAAAAAATCCAAGCTTTGTGTTAGACTGCAATTACAGTACGACATATCAGTTCTAAAACTGACGCAATTACGAGGAAAGACCTACAAATAATGCGAGCAAAATACTAGAGCTGAATGTCTAAAGGAGACTGAGACAACCACGATGGAAGAATCATGCCCCGTGGCAGTGATAAACTGGACTAGCATGTCTGGAAGAGACTACGGCACAGCAGTAGCGAAAGACACAAGGTTTCCACCAGGAAACGCTCAACTTGCATCCCTGCCAGAGATTCCATCGAGTCAGGGGAGCATCATCCTCTCCAAAGCACAAGTCTCTTGAGAAGAATTCCTCTCGGTACTTTGAACATCCTGACGAGAAATAAACAGAGCACTCAGAGGCTGCAAGTGTTATGTGGAACTCAAGTCGGGCAGTTCAAAAAGGATGTTTTGCCAAGGCAGAATTTACGCCAGGCAGATGATGATACACAGAGATGCTATTGTGTATACAACAGCAGCTGCCTTTCGCCGCAAGATGAGGGAACTTCGCATTGAACGAAACACTGCAAAGAGAATGTTATTGCGTGTCAAAATTTGTTTGCATTGGTGAACTGCGTAAGAAATGGCAAGCTTACATGGAACGAAGATCTGAAGAAAATATTGATGTTTTCACGCAGTTGTGGTAGAACTGTAGGGCTCATTTGGCTAATGTGAAATGGAAGAGAATTCAACGGTGGCGTCCATATGATCCTGGCGGGGGACACCGCACTTCTGCAAATAGCCTTCTTACCATCTGACAGTCTACCTCTTCTTCCCTTTCTGAGAAACTGCGCGATATTTCGTGCCATCGTACGTCTGATAGCTGAAAGATTTGCCCTATTTCGCTTGTTCAGATTTTAGTGTTCATTACGTAGAAAGTGTTTGATGCTGAACAGCTCGTTCCGTACATTTTTTTCCCGTACGTTAGAGACGATATATTTATGCATTGGTGAATCAAGAGCACATACGTTGGATATCTAGATCTAAAAATGCAAATATGAATAGAAAAGCTGCATAAAAACGAGACGCTGTACCTGTTACGAACAATTACATTACGTATCTGTAGACACCGTAAACAATGCAATTCTTGCGAGAGGTGAGGCTTAATTCAAGCACGGAAGGGTCAAGGCCAAGATGTGAAGAGGTGTCATCGATTAGAATGGCGCAGTCACTTCAAGTTAAGCTTATCACTCATGAGTTGATGGAAACTACGGACTGAGGCGTTGGTTTCGCCACTTCCAGCGATGTTGCAACTGCTTGCAGCCATCAGATTAAGATTGAGATGGCCGAAAACTCCATTTTATGGAGCAGGATTTATATTTCGGTTGTTTCAAGAGGAATCAGTGCGGGGTTGTAGACTGAAACTTGATTCAAAGAGATGAAACCAGCGCTTCTATCTAAAGCTCCAGTTAAACCAAGTTAGCGTAGTTTAACTAAACTTTGTCGTGCCCAGGAACCAAAGACAGTAACGGGAGAAATTAGCATTAAAAAGTGACGTCATCATCAACGAATCTTTGGCTGAGCAGTCTAGAAGTATTTTAACTAATTTAACCAGAAAAATCGTCTTAAACTACGAAATTCATCTCTAGCGTATAAATAAATGAAGATAATATATACTAATTTAGCAATTATCTATAGAAAATTGAAATGCATGCTGGTGGAAACTTTCACAGCACTAGCGGCGAATTTGGTCCCTTTTGGCGACCCGATTTAACTTCTTTTTCTTGATTGAAGCATTATTTACACTTCATATTCAGTTCACAGCACTCTTCACAAAACATATATTCCTTACCAACAAATATAAGCACCCCTATAGCCAATTCTGTACGCGAGAGAAACCACAGTAACAGCCTAGGTATAGCTCGAATTTTCTGTACTTGACGACAACATTTTACAGTATTTTGCAGCTCAAGTAGCTGGCCAGTCATGAGCTTAAGATTGAATGAACTAAATCGAAAAAATACGGTGATATGTTTGAGAAAACAACCTACGAAAGCCTGAGGTCCCACACTCAAATACTTCAACTCGTCGATGTGATGTAAATTTGCTACGTGCGGTCACGGCTAAGTTTTATTTTAGTCCTATTGAATCCTCCCGCTGCATTCTTTTCTTCCTGGTCGTGCCAGTCCATACGACACCTCCCACGAGGACCCTGAAGGTTTCCTTAGCCTTACCTAGGCCTTCGGAACGTCTTTCCTTCGTGCCCACTTGGCTTCCATCCACTTTCATCCTCCTACTGATGTTATGAGAGGTTGGTTGCGTCGAGATTGGGTTGCTTTCTGGAAAAGCAGGGTGTCCTTCCCCCAACTCAGTATGGTTTTCGTAAGGGCTTGGGAACCTGTGATGCTCTGCTTCACATTT
>LQNS02278180.1:1763199-1773742 GCA_001587735.2 Parhyale hawaiensis | reverse complement strand
TTCTGTGATCTCGGGTCTTCTTTTTTTTTTCTTCATTCTTTTGTTTTCTCCACCCGCTGGGTTGGTTGCGTGGGGGTTTGTTAACCTCATGGAGTTTCTCCGTTCCTACGTCGCCAGCCTGGTAATAATAGTAATACTTTCCTCTGTTCTTCCTCTTTTATCTTAAGTATTGTTCCCATGCGCGTGGATCCTGTGTGGGAACATTCTCGTGCATGGGTTCCACGTTCCTATCAGCATGATGTATATCACTGCTTTCTTTGTGAAATAGCCTTTTTTGTTGAAAGGGAACCCTAAAATATATTCCCTAAATATAACCCATAAATAAAACCCCTATATATAACAATTGACGAGACTTTAGCCTAATCAATTTTTACCTAATTAAGTGAACTGTTGGATTTTACTTGGCGCGTACCACTAATACGAAGAAAATTTTTTACAAAACGGCTGACGTTCATCGCTCATTGAACAACAATGTGAGACTAGCATAAGAAACAATTCGAAGTGATTATTTAGGTAAGAGACGTCTAGTTTCGGTGCTATACAAACTAACTTATCCGAATAACAGACATTTGTCTACTGCAACTAAGCGAGAGATTATTTTCTAATTATATTGCTTCTCTTCATTATTCAGAGGTATAGTCCAAGCGAAACTGAGCTAACCTAATTCATACAGGTCTCTGTGCTTTTTTCTTACACAATTTTTTTCCCTAAAGTGGGGAAAAGCCTTTAGAGCTAGGTAACCTAGCCAAAGTCAGGGATAATATAGCCAGTTCAAACCAAGGAACACTACATCACCATAGAGGAGATGGGCACTGGTGGTGCTGCAGCAGTCCGGTCACATGGGTAAAATAGCTCAGGTTATTCGACCACACAGCATTTTTTGTTACCCGGCCGCAGTGCCGCAAGTAGAGCAGCGAGTGCCCAGCATTGAGCGAAAGTGACTGATAAGGACGCGTGGATGGTCTTGCATTGTCCTACTGATGGACCACCACGCCGCTGATTGCTTCATTCCTCAGGACGCAACTTAGGAATAAAATGGAGCAGTTACCTTTATTTCATCGGCAGAAGGTTAACATCGGGGTACTTTTTCACTTTTTTCGTTGAAGGCCACTGCTATTAATAGGTATTGAAATATACTTGTTTTTCTCCAATTTCATTCGCTGGAAATGTAAGTTATTTTTTAATTTTATTGGTCACTTGGCGGGAGTTAATGGAAAGCGTATTTGAAAATAATGTTTTTCGTCCGTGTTCGTATGATGGGTAATCCGTCGAGTCAGATAGTGATAGCTATTTTCCTTTTGTTTCATTTGTTGAATAATTTACTACTACTGGCCCCTCATTAGTTGATTGTCCATAAGTCGGCAATTAACGATGGGCAAATCTTGCTCACCTCATTCGTAGAAAATTAATTTTATTTTTTGTGTGTCTCTTTGATTTAATTGAAGCTAACGGGAAGAACTCCTACTTCCTTGTAGGCATTTCCACTCAAGTAGTTATTTTCAAGCATCTATAGCAACTAATTTTTTCCAGTTTCAACGCTCCTTATCTATTCAAACTACTATTTCAGTGAATCTGGTAGCACTATTTCTGCTCCCGTGTTTGTCAGGATTACTGCTCAAAGCTCGGCAGCCAGGCAGGCATATACGGTACGGCCAGAAGCTCTGACGAATAGAATCTGAAAGTGCCGCGTCGCTTTTCTTCTTTATGGTCAATAAAGTTGACTGAAAATAACAGGGTGAGACGAACGTCCAAGGAGTGGGCTTTCATTTTTCCCCCTACCAAGTGATATTAAAGCAGGTAACAAAAGGCCTATTGATCTTCATTAGTGGCGAGTCTACGACCCTTTTACCGACCAAAGGAATTTCGTTACAAAAAACATACACTTATAGACACTTTACAGGCATCGAGGAAAACAAGGCGTGGGGAAAAACAAGAGTAGATCTCACCTACAATGTCCATTGCTTTGTAAAAAAAAAAGAAAATCGGCATCTGGCCTACTATCGTACAGTATGTGTGTTGCTTAATCAAACCAAAAAATGTTAAAACAAGAGCTTCATAACACTTTCAAAAGTTAGACCAAGTAAAACGACAATACTAATATGCGCCATACGTTCGACACGCGCAGCCATCAAAGGCATAAAGTAGCTTCGCTCTTACAGCTAATTTTGTCAGATATTGTCAAAAATTTACAAAAAAAATTTAACCTAGCAAAAATTACGTTCAAAAGATTACTATTGACCCCCGCCGTCATTCGTTGACAGCAGAATATACAGTACGATACCTTTGATTATGCAAATACAATTTTTTACTTATTTTTTCAAGATAAGTGTCAACATTTAAAATGTTAATAGTAAGTTAGTGCACAGGTATGTTGTAACTATAAAAACAATTGGAGAAAAATAAAACGAAATCATTTCCCACGTTTTGGCAACATTTGCTTATCGCACGGGGTTCTGCTGTTACGCCAGATTATGCAACATCACTCTCTAGTCAACATGGGCAAGAAAAGCGGTGTAAACAGTGGAGAAAAGATCAAAGTGACCTCGTTATTGGCTTCTGGTAAGACAACACTCGAAGTTTTCAAGGGATTACGGCGTGATCACCAAACAGTTAAGACTTATGCAATTGAAAGTAAGGGCTACCTGATAACTCTGGATAGAGCCTCTACGAGGAAATTCACTGCTTGGGATATGCGGCATTTGAAGGTTTCTTTACTAGAAAACAATTTTCTACATGTAAGGCGATATTTGAAGACGCTGGAGCCCAATAATAAACAGAAAGACAAAATGTGAAGTTCTGCAGAAGCTAGGGAAAGTGAAAAGGGCAATTAAACGACCACTTCTAACAAAAACTGATAAAGAAAATAGGGTCAAATGGGCTGAAGAGAAGATGAAAACTGATTTTTTCAATGTCGTATTTACTGACGAATGCAGAGCCACGCTTGATAGTCTAGATGGATGGGCGTCTGGATGGGTCCTCCATGACCGACCTCAACAGACACGGCTTAAGCGTCAACGAGGCGGTAGAAGGGTAATGTTTGCACCGGGATAGTAGGTGACACCCTTAGTGGTCCATTTGAAGTGGCAGAAGGAGTTCAACTGAAAGCAAAAAGGTACTACCAGTTTCTTAAAGCCAACTTGATTCCATGGCTTGATGAGCAGACTTTCGCACGCAGATCCAAATTGGTATTTCAGCACGATAACGCTCCCTCACACCGAGCACGATACACTGCTAACTGGCTTTCGGATGGAGGATTTAAATCAAAAAGGATTATGACCTGGCCAGCGAATAGCCCCGATTTAAATTCCATTGCGAACCTCTGGGCAATGATCAAAAGGAAGGTCTTTGAAGGTGATCGGCAGTTTTCGATCAAAGTTAGCCGGTGGAATGCAGTAAAAACAGCTGCAGATTCTACTCCACCATCTGAAATATCAAACCTGAAAAACTCAGTTGATAATCACATTATAAAAATCATGAACAATGGAGGTTGCCATGTTCAAAATTAACTAGTTTTGTTTGCCACCACTGAACACTTATTTCAGTTTTATTGAATTGTTTTGGTGATAATTTCTTGCTTTTGGATGTTTAATAAAAATATTCCTGTTGACTTGTATTTGTTTCCTCTTTATGACGTTTTTATTAACTTGTTGCATAATCTGAGGTAACAGTAAAAAACTCGTAAATAAGTAAATTGTATGATAAACTTAGCAAATGGCTAAATATTTATTTTATAAGTGCTGTTTATATTTGCAAAATAGCCATACATTTAGTTAAAATTGATATTTAAAAGTTAGACACTTATCTTGAAAAAATAAGTAAAAAAAATTGTATTTGCATAATCAAAGGTAACACACTGTAGTAACTTCAATGAAGCCCAGTTTACTTCCCTCTCCGTAGTTTCCTTCAAATGGATAGTGTTTCCTTCGTTTCGTTCAGCAATTGAATTCGTAAATCATGAATTTTGCAAAAAAAAATACTCAAAGCAGAAAGGAAGTACTATACAATATGTATGCTATAACGTAGAGGTGTCTTAGTCATCGCCAGTCCTCTTTCATTTACAAAAATTTGGTAAGGCAGCTTGCAGTCCTTTGATTTACCAGCACATGAAGTTTCTCCTTTCCAATCCTTCACACTTGGACAGAGAGAGGAAAACAAGTAAGCAATCAACATAGTTGTGTTTTACTGCATATTAGGACTAACGATATTTGTTCGTCAGTCGCACTCCGGATTATGAATACACAAAGTAGGGAGCATTTGACAGCTAACGGCTTCTGAATCGCTTTACATATTAAACAAAAATAAAATTACTTTGAGGACTTGGATCGTTGATACCGAATTTTAAAATATTATTCAGTTTTCTCTAGTAGTAGTAGTAGTAGTAGTAGTAGTAGTAGTAGTAGTAGTAGTAGTAGTAGTAGAAGTTTTTACTAGCCCTTCAGTGGCACACTGCCTATATCGCGCCGAACTATTCCTGTGTTTAACCACAGGCTCGTGCGCCGACTAGGGTGAGTTTTAAACTATCAATGATTTTTGTCTCTGCTGTTATGTCGGGAGGTCTCAGAGTGGTCAGTGCGCTACTGACAGGAAAAAGGCGCAAGTTGAGCGTCTCCAACACCCGGGCGCAGCTAAACGCTTTCGCTCAGCTACGCCGCACAGTGGAAGGAAACGAAATACAAGAAAATATAAGTCTAGCGGGAATAGGTCAGCCACCTCGATCGGAAGCCCACCTCCTGAAACAGAAGGGGAAGTATTGAGACCCTACCTAACTTTACAAAACTAACCTCGTCAGCAGAAACTACGGCAAGTTGCAACATACCCTGCGGAGAAGGCACTAGAGAACCTTGAGGTTGTGAGGCCCAAATACATTGCGGCAGGGAAAGGGCCCGCCAGAATATACCCCTGAGGGCTTCAGTTTTCTCTACGCGGAACCTAGTTTTCTTCTTTAAGTAAATAAAAAGAAATACAGTACGATCGCCAGCTCGTGCTGCTTTAGACGACACAATAGTTCTCTGTAAAAAATACGATGTACCATCAACTGAAGCAAAATATGAATAAAAACTGAAGTTTGCGAACTGTGAATTTATTATAGTAGACCAAACACCAGACACCTAATGATACAAAAATCTTATGCGGAAATTCCGGAACCTAATCTCAGCAGGTAAAGGCGCCCAGTTGCCATTATCGGTTCCTAATTTAAATTCCCTCTGTAAAACAAATCCTCCGCCGCGTCCATTTAGGCTGGCGATTCAACAACTGTGATTCCCGTCATTCTCTTTATGAACAGCTAAGTAGAATGGAGCTTAGCGCTAATGCCGAAGTTTCTTTTCAAACTTAACAGTAACACAGTCGGCAAAAGCTTGCAAGTATAGCGCAGCTAAAGATGATTAAAAACTTTTAGCAGCATAAAGGTAGTAACTTTTCAGGGCACAAGCAACACAGCTGGTAGGAGTTTGTATTACGTCACTCGTAGGATTTCTGCTGAAAGAAGCTCCACAAACTTTGACGTGAAACGATATCGCCTTATGTCATAGCTTAAAAATATATACAGTATATATGTTACCTACGATTATTCATATAAAATTTTTTACTCTATTTTTCAAGGAAATTGGCTAACTTTGAAATATCAATTGTAACTAAATGAATGGCTATGTTGCAAATAGAAACAGCACTTGTAAAATAAATATTAGCCCTTTGCTAAGCTAATCATACAATTTGCTTACTTACGAGGTTTTACTGTTACCTCAGATTATGCAACAAGTTAATAACAACGTCAAGAAGAGGAAATGAATACAAGTGAACAGGAATATTGTTATTAAACGTCGATAACCAAAGAATTATCACCAAAACAATTCAATAAACACTGAAATAAGTGTGCAGTAGTGGTAAACATCAGTTAATTTTGAACTTGGCAACCTCCATTTTTCATGATTTTTTTGAAGTGATTATCAACAGACTTTGTCAGATTTGATATTTCAGATGGTGGAATAGAATCTGAAGCTATTTTTACTGCATTCCACACGGTTACTTTACTCGATAACTGCCGACCACCTTGATAGACCTTCCTTTTGATCATTGCCCAGAGGTTCTCAATGGGATTTAAATCGAGGCTATACGCTGGCAAGGTCATAATCCTTTACGATTTAAATCCTCCATCCGCAAGCCAGTTAGCAGTGTACTGTGCTCGGTGTGAGGGAGCGTTATCGCTCTGAAATACCAATTTGGATCTGCGTGCGATAGTCTGCTCATCAAGCCATGGAGTCAACTTGGCTTCAAGAAACTGGCAGTACCTTTCTGCATTCAGTTTAACTCCTTCTGAAACTTGAAATGGACCAATAAGTGTGTCACCTACTATCCCGGCCCAAAACATTAAACATCCACCACCTTGTTGACGCTTAAACCGTGTCAGTTGAGGTCGGTCATGGAGGACCCATTTAGACACCCATCCATCTGGACCATCAAGACTGGCTCTGCATTCGTCACTAAATCTGACATTGGAGAAATTAGTTTTTATGTTCTCTTCAGCCCATTTGACCCTATTTTCTTTTGTTTTTGTTAGAAGTGGTCGTTTAATTGCCTTTTTCACTTTCTCTAGCTTCTGCAGAACCTCACATCTTGTCTTTCTGCTTAGTATTGGGGCTCCAGCGTCGTCAATTATCGCCTTACTTGTTGAAAGTTGTTTTGTAGCCATAGAAACCTTTAAATGTCGTATATCCCGAGCAGTCGATTTCTTCGTAGAGGCTCTATCCGGAGTTTTCCGGTTGACCTTAATTACAATTGCATAAGCCTGAATTGTTTGGTGATCACGCTGTAATTCCTCTGAAACTTAGAGTGTCGTCTTACCAGAAGCCAATAAAGAAGTCACTGTGATCATTTCTTCACTGGTTAGACCGCTTTTCTTGCCCAAGTTGACTGGAGAGTGATGTGGCATAAACTGGCTTAACAGCAGAACCCCGCGCGATAAGCAAATGTTGCCAAAGCGCGGGAAATAGTCCCGTTTTATTTTTCTGTAATTGTTTTTATTGTTACAACATTCCTGTGCACTAACTTACTATTAACATTGTAAATGTTTGACGCTTATCTTGAAAAATAAGTAAAGAAATTGTATTTGCATAATCAAAGGTACCATACTATATATATACACGAGTATACCAACGACAGATAATAGGTCTAATATACAACTCTATATTACGTAATATAATAGAGATCAAAGCAATTCAATCTTCAATAGAATATGATGTAGACGATTTACTACCGAGAACAGTAAATATATTAGATATGATGCAAAACTTCTGTCTAGGGGTTCTCAGTAATAATTCCGAATATTATCTAATAGTTCCCTTGTTGCAGTGAAGGTGAGTTCACTAAACAGACAAAGTCTGAGACAACTAGAGGCATCGGGCGGAATAGTCACCCGCCAATTTTGCTGCCCTATTCCCACGATGCAATTGTCTGGAGGTGTAAATGCTAGCATATTCCCTTGAGAAGCCCGTTGCTGTGATATGGTCGGCGGTCACAGGCCCTACTTTTACCTTCAGTTACCTGGAGGATTTTTCGACGCGTTTCAGGTATTTTTCACGCAACACAGGTGTGCTGAATTACCAATTGAAGCTCCTACCGACATCTAATTTATCCTGCACTCATATGATAGCATTATGATTAACTGAATAACTTTCATATTAGCATTTTGTTAAACAGGCTTACTCCCTATACGGTACGGCCATTGTAATAAGTTGTTCCTTCCCAGTGTTGCGTCGCCATCACATCTCGGGTTGCATGACTCAGGAGTCTTTGCAGTGCCTGGCAGCAGTCTATTCACTTTTACAAAGAATTGCCCAGAATTTTTCAATTAAGTATGATAAAAGAGCTTTAAAATATTCACTCATACAATGATGGGCCTAGAATTTTTCAAATAAGCATGATAAAGGATCTTGAAAAAATTCACTCTTACAATGATGGGCCCAGAATTTTTCAAAAAAGTGTGACAAAGGAGCTTTAAAATATGTGTTATGTTGAATAGAAGTAGAGACGGGGAAGTCGTTCAAGACAATCGAGCCTTTACTAGCTTTGAATTTTAGCAGTTAATGAGCTTTGAGAGCTGTAAAATGTATTCATATTGTTCTCGTACTCAGTATGCAAAGAGTTGATCAATGTTCCCTTCGGGATATAATTGACTGTTTCCATAGGGCGAGCATCACTTCTGCTTTGAAAGTTCGTAAAACCCAACCGCTCCATTTCTTTCTCGCAGCAACAGTTTTGTACAATGGTTGTGAAAAGTATCATCATGCATACTTAAAATAAAAGATTCCTAAAACATTTTTAATTTAACACTCATTGCTAGCTGAATAATTATGTTGTGGATTCAAAGAGTACGGAGTGTGTTCTATACATCTTTGAAATCTTGTAGCATAGTGTCCACGCCTTCAACAGCAGCCACAATTTGTGCATCAGCAGATGCAAAAAGGAATTCGTACCCCAATTCTTTGATCATGAGAAAGAGTATAGGTCCAAGCACGGTGCCTTAATTGCGACTCTCCGCTCAGTACCGGCTCTCATGAACATGCAGTGTTGCTGAGAATTATTCACATTGTCAGTCTTATTTGACAGAAATTCTTCGAGCTACCAAGATATTTTTCCCGGATACATGAATATTTTAGTATTATAATTCCGTGGTCCATATTAACAATTGATTGGGCGAAAAAATTTACTATATCACATCCACACTCTCACAAGGTTCAAACATTTGTGTGGTGCTAGAATTTTTTATCGAGAACTGTGTTGTAATGTACATATATCATCATCTCTTGAGATGGGGTACTTAGTACTTAGAAAACACCCTTGCCGAACGTTTACACAAATAAAATTAATACATAAACTAGCCCTTTCACTTCACAGCGAGCACTAACTGAAAGTCCGTTACAAGGTACAATAAAAATAAGAAGCTACGGAGACAAAGAGAGCAAATGCAACACGACCTTGACACTTACTGACAGTTGCAAAATTCCGCAGGGTTGACCGGCCAATCTCGCAAAAAAATATATTTTCTGCCTAGTTTTGAAAATTCGGCGGAAGTACGAGTGTTTGCAGGTATTCTGACATCAGTTTCTTATTCAAAGTTCACGACCTTATTTATCAGATTACCGCACGAAAACGCCTGTAGCATCTAAATTTACATCCGATATAATCACTGTACGGACTACCGTTAAACAAAGTCTACGGGCTTTTCCCGAAATATTCAAGTATCAAGTACATTATCTTGTTACTAACGGGACCCGCGGAAATTCCACGATTAATTAGTGCTGGTGTAATTTAACCAACTCCGTCTCATCTAAAGTCCGCCTGACGAACCCTGCCTACCGCAACACACCTCGTCTGGAGGACTCTAACCTCTCACCTGTGAATCTTGTATACAGCAGTACTTCTTGCACTGTTTTTCTAACTATTCATACCATTCTAAGCTCTTTTCAGCGCCGTACCTGTAACCAAGGAGCTTCTAATGGGAGGTGCAAGCCCAAGCACTCTCTGGGCGAGTAGACACATGGCATTGCCACGTGATCGAAGCTGGCGTTTGGAGTCCTTAAAGTGGCTGAAGTGGCAGTGGTCAGCACATATAATTAAGGAAGATACAGACAAGCAGTTCTGCAATATTTTTGCAAAGACAATCGTGTCTGAAGATTTATATCCCAGTGTTCGATCACCCTGTTATTTTCATCATCAGATGGTATACAGGATACAAGTTTCCTTTACATACTTCCATCCGCTCGGAATTTCGTCGATGGTTAATGGCTATCAAAATTTGAGCTCAGGACTCCTTCCTATATAGGCTGCGTCACACAATGCCGGTCTTCGATTGGATAAGCCACTCAGCCAGTTTAAGGGAAAAGTTTACTTGCAACGCTCCCGTTGGATAAATAGAGAGGGTGCGCTCCTCTTTATTAGAACCTCCTTGTCTGTAACCTCTTCCACTCTTAATTAATTAAAACCTTTTTAACTTCAGCAGTCAACCTGGCTGAGTGACTGGCTGACAGCCATTTTTACGGAGTAGTTGAATAACCTGCACGATACCAGTACAAGATAGCTGACGAAATTTGCTAGCAAAATGTTTGCAAATTTTGACACCGAGAAAAGAAATTAACGCCTAACCCAAAGTTTTCGGACGATTAAACGTTGCCCGTCTTCAGGAGAACAAAATTTCAAAAATTCATCATCAGAGCTCAGAAAGTACACAAGAGTCGAATCCTGGCTATCGACTAGCAAAACCTTTATGAACTAGTGGCCCATGCCGTCATTATAAATGACGGCAAAAAATTAACACTTCACCAAAACCCCCGCCGTCTTTTAGGTTTCCTCATTTTTTCCCCTATCTAATACTGGAGAAAAATATTTCAAGGTATCCAACTTTTTTTTCGCCTTTTGAAATCTGAATTTTCTCCTATCTAATTAGTTCTATTTTTCCCCTATCTAATACTGAAGAAAAAGATTCCAAGGTACCCCACTTTTTTTTTACATTTTGAAATCTGAATTTTCTCCTATGTTATTAGTTCTA
>LQNS02278180.1:1739185-1763099 GCA_001587735.2 Parhyale hawaiensis | reverse complement strand
CAACGTTGATGGGCTCAGTTAATGCACCGAACTAATTCTTAAATTTTCATATTGATTTAAACTAAAAATAAAGCAAAAAGTAACTTAAATTGATGCATATTATTTCCTAAACCCCATTACAACAATTTCTTAGTTAATTATTTTCTTCACGTATCAATGCGGCGTTGCCATACACCATACCCACGGGCTGATAAACTCCGGCGATACATCGGTTCAGAACAAAAATATAGGTAGCAAGAGGCCGGTCTCATGCCCCTACATCCCCAGCTAGGCTATCGTAACAAATTTCTAGTTTCAGATGTTCACATCCTTGCTTTTAGTTCTGAAGATGGGAACTCGATCCCGAAACATTAACGTTTTTTATGTCGACACTGATGTTTATTTTAGAATATTGTACATGCATGAAAACCTCAATAAACTGCAATTGAACAATTTTATAAACTTTAATATAATAAATAATCGCGACGCACAGTTTGTCTCTCACGCATAGCCTATGAGGCCATTGTAGAATTACCCAGGATACCTCGATTTTTGGGTTACCCAAGATGCTTTGCAGTAAAGGGAGTGGCGTATTTGGCTTGACGTCACTATTATGAAGTTATGTACAAACGTATGTACTCGCTGTTGTCTGACATAATTATTCTTCAGTAAATGAATTCTATTCAAATCGTGACTGAAAATTCATGGAAGAGCAAGCGAAAAGAAGTCAGCTATTGTAAACTTCCATCCACCAGCGATTACCAGAGCTTATTACTAGTTGAAATTCCCCCTTCAATACTGAAAAGCGCGACGTGCAGACACATGGACGGACAGACGCACGGGCAGAGCCTCAAGCCGTTGTAGAAGTACAATTACCGTTATAATGCTTCAGGACGTAAATTTTGTCCATTGTAAGTCACTGTTGTTAAAGAAACAGCCGGTATATATCGGGTTTACCTGTATGTGCTAATTTGATCATCTACTAAATTTTCCCTTCGAAAAATCAGAGCCAATGGAGTTTTGATGAGAACAAAAGTAAAAAAAGCAGCGCGAGTGCGAAAACATATTTCAGCTGTCTTCGTGACCGATGTTGTTAATCTGGCGAACAAGAAGTATATATACTGAGTCACAAGGCTTCCTAATGTTACTAACCTTTGTTTGTTGGTTTTCAGCTGAGCCTGACACGATCACTACTTTTTCCAGTCTTGCCTCAAACATACTTACTTGATGATTCTTCGGATGAGGTCTATTTGGTGTTATTCACGCTTCCCATTTCATGCAGAGGGGATGTTGCGGTCCGTGACCAGCGGAATGGCTAGCAGCAAGTTATCCCCACATTGCACGTAGCTGCTTACCGTTGGTATATCTGGCACTTTCAGTAACTGTGCGTCAGTAAGTTTCTATTTTTCTTCGCAGTCTCGGTAGCTGCGATATTTCGAGTGTGACGTGGAATTTTGTTCAATAACTTTGCCCCTTGGACCGAGAAACTATTAAAATACACTGTGGCTATTGTATCACCACAATTTTTTAATGGAATTCGCCCTCTAGAAATGTGACCAATACGTTCTGAGTGTCTGGCCAGGACCGCCCATTGACGTTGACTGTAATTCTTTATAGAATTTTACAAGCATATATAATCGCAAAATGCTCAAACCTCCGCTGAAATGAGAGCGTTTGAAGTTGAGCAAATCTTTTTTGATAGTTTAGTTATTGTATGCCCTGGATCTTAGCAGTGAACGATCTCTGGGTAACTTCGAGGTGCTCTAGGTCTTTCCCAGGAAGCAAAGAGCGTAATGGGAGGACTCACGAAAAATTAGCACCAAAGAGTGACGTCATCATCGACGGATCTATGGCTGAGCAGTCAAGGAGTATTCCAACTAATTTCACCAGAAAAATCGTCTTAAATTGCGAAATTCATCTCTAGCGTATAGATAAATGAAGATAATATATACTAATTTAGCAATCTAAAGAAAATTGCAGTGCATGTTGGTGGAAACTTTCACAACACTAACGCCGAATTTGTTCCCTTTCGGCGACTCAATTCAACTTTTTACTTGATTGAAGCCTTATTTACACTTCATATTTACTTCACAGTACTCTTCACAGAATACATCTATTCCTTACTAACAAATATAAGCACCATAACAGCCAATTGTGTACGCGAGAGAAACCACAGTAACAGTTAGCCTATTGCCCGAACTTTCTGCACTTGGGGACAACATTTTTCGATATTTTGCAGCTCAAGTAGCTGGCCAGTCTTGAGCGGGAGACTGGATGAAATAAATCGAAAAAATACGATGATTTGTTCAAGAAAACCACATACGAAGGTCTGAGGTTCCACACCTAAGACACTTCGACTCGTCGATGTGATGTAAATTTGCTACGTGCGGTCACAGCTATGTTTTATTTCAGTCCTACTGAGTCCTCCCGTTGCATTCTTTACTTCCTGGTCTTTCCGGTTGCTCAGCATCCAAAGAGTTGAACCTATCTATTTTCCTCAAAGCATAACGTGAAAAATGCTTCAAGCAAATTGATATACATTATATTAAAATATCTACATTTACAAACACCCTATGTTTATTATATTCTGCGTTGAGTCCTAGTCTGAAAACCGTCCACTGGTGTGAATTCTTCTTTGTGAGCCATTAAACACTAATTTCATCTGACTTGGCCATGCAGCTCGTCTGCTGTTCTTTAATTGGTTTTGTCATTTAGAACTGGAAGAGAGAATATAGATTGACTTCGAGGCGCTGAAACAGCCAGCGAGGGCAGCAAGGCAGTAGTATATATGTTCACGCGCGATCAGGGACGGAGCTCTTGCTTGTTCGTTAGACGCTGGAGGTACTGACATGAGTTACGTGAGAGATAAGAGTAGGTACCTGAGCAAGGGTAGTACTTTACTCAGAAACTGCAGTGCCGTGCATAAATGTTTGTAAGAAGTATTTTCTTCTTGTAAATCTATTTCTGAAACAACTGAATAGAGCATACTTAATTACTTAAGACAGCTTAATTTATATGAGAATATATTAAAATTTTGTCTCATACTATATGCATTTTTATTCCAGATTTTAGTCAATATCAGTAGAGTGAACAATGTTTGCCATTTTACTTTTGAATAATTAAAAAGTTAATAATAAATTAACTTGTTGTAGAACGTTACTTATATCACCATCTATTACAGACCATAGAGAGTACACTACTAAAAAGTAAATAACTACGAGAAAATGTAATTAAATTTGGATATGTCTTCCTTAGTATTTCATGCTATTCCCGTTCTTTTTCTCATTAGGTGGATCAATTTTTTTCTACAGAGTAAGTCAGTTTCTCAAATTCAGTGGGCGCAAGGATATTTACACTTAACTATGTTATTTTTACTAGTATATCACTATCCGTTCCCATTTGGTTTGGATCTTGATTCTATGGACGCCAGTCCATGACTTTCTCTCCTGTGATACCTTGATTTGCAAGTCAACGTGTTATTGGATGACATGCACAGCTTAAGGTACTGCCCAGCTAAAAAAAAAGTGCATTTGATTTCGTCACTTTGAACAGTGTACTAGGGTACAAAACTTCAGTTCTCCGGCGCGCCGGGGTTGTGTACCGATTCACCCGTGCAGAGGAAGGCTGTCACGCCTTCCTGTATGTGGGACACATCTTCTGCGCGCTCAAGAAAAGGTGCATGCAGCACAGTTACTCCTCTAGCAGCATTTACAAAGATTTTCATGACGAGTATCAAACGGAGCCGCCACCAATCGAAAGTGTGTCCAGCTCTTTCTCTGTTCACTATTCATACTCGGACACCGATCCTTAAAATAGCAGAAGCCTTAACAATGAGGCCGTACATGCTAGCCAGAAACGAGAAGTACAACGAGCTCTCCAACTACCACAACGTCTTCAGCTGAAATAGCAGGCCACTCTATTATCGACCCATATAAAATCTTGTTTTAGCCACAACTCTTCCAGTTCTATTATAGCAGCGTTCCTAGCTACAGATACGCTCTTGCTAATGTGACCTAAGTGTTCACTCATTGCTGTTAAAGCATAACTATGTCTTATTGATGATGAATAGTGCGCCATTCTACATCCCGCGCGTATGTGTTTATTTATTTATTTTCTCTTCACTGTTACCGATTGTAATATTGCCTTAAGATGGTTGCAGTTGACGGTCGAAACGTTGCCCTTTATCTAGCCCGTTTTTATCTTTAATCAAGACTTGTTCTTAATAAAGTTACAAATTATCAAAAAGCTATTTTTGAAATTTGGAGAAAAATCGAAATGTTGTGTAAAACTGAGTGCGGATTTGAAATATCTGAAGCTCTAATCGGATATTATACGTTGTCACTGCAAGTTTATCCCTTGATGTAGTAGAACAGCATTTAAATCACTAACGTAATAGATTATTCATTCCCATCAAGAACTTTGTTTAACCCTTTTTTATTACGGTAACAAATAATTTTATTCCCTCCCTATAGGAAAGACAAAGTAAGATCATAATATTCGTGAGAACAAAACACCGTGAAATCTTACAGCGCCTGGTTGGTGCTTTTAACCGATCGTTCGTCCTGCAGCCCCTTGCTAGCTGTAAAGGGGAACATTGAACTCGTCTTTCGTCCCATCCCTTTGGCAGTGACTACCTAAATTAAGGTCCGCTGGTCCAGCCGTGGATTTAACCGGCTAGTTTATTATAGAGCGCTGCATCATATGGAGTTTGGGTGGGGTCAACGACGTTACCTCAAGTGTAATTTTTTATTGGTTGTATTGAAATGAAATTACGATAGAAATCAGTCTCCCATTAATACTTGAGTTGTTGAGAGAGAGAATTGGTATTAGCTTCGTACTGGATATCGTATCGTAAGTGGTCGTTAATCCATTAGGATATGTTTGTTTTGCAATTTTAAGGGGAGCACACGCCCCAACTCAAAAAACTCCACTATTGGATCGATTTGAATGAAACTTGATACACAAATGTAAAATCAAAATATAAGATCATTTCACTCATGAACTCTTTCCCATTTTCGCAATAGAAAACGATTTATTCAAGCGAAACATTAAAAAAAGGGGTGGAAGAAAATCGTGCTCCTAGTTTTTTTGAGCTACGGAGTTGATTTTGGTATCTAGCAAAGTGAAATTTGATCCTCAACTAAAATCTTGTTTTTTTTATTTTTGCATAAGTTTCTGAAAAATCAAAGTAGTAAAAGACAAACAAAAATTGAAGGTCTTTCCTATATAATAGCTTAAACTCATCTGCTACTTCGAAATTAAAAACAAAATAGGTTTTAGTAGAGGATCAAGTTCCGCTTCGCTTCATACCAAAATCCTCTCAGTAGCTCAAAAACTGTAGGAGTAGGGTTTTGAAATCGAAAAACTGAGCTTTCAAGGAGAGCCTGCCTAACGTTTTCTTTGAATAACGCGTTTCCTTTGTCAAAAATGGGAAAAAGTACTGGAGTCAAACCCACTTTTTTTCCCCATTTTTCATATCTGTGCAAATTTTCAAGCTTGGCACGATGGCCTTCGCCGATTATACGATGGCGATGGTTTACACACCATCGCCATCGGAAAACCTACGATGCTACGATAAAACATCGCAAAAATCTATCGGCAATAGCGATGGTCCGATGGAAACCGTATGAAACAATCGGCGATGGCCATTTTTTTCATTCGGCGATGGTGTTATGAGGAAGACATGGTCCGATGAAATGACTAATCCTACCATCGGCGATGGCGTACGATGGGCATCGTCATCGTTTGTATTTCCGATGCCGATGAAAGAAGGCTAAAACTATTGGAAAACAGACCTACGAGTTGGAAATATTATTTTTTTAGTAACAATAAAACAAAGAGGGAGTTACAAAGTTTATTTTAATGCATTTTCCAGATCTAACAATGTCAATTAATAACCTGGGCCTTACATTTCACACCTTATATGAGCCAGGAATAGTATTACTGCTTTGAAAATCGCACACAGGCCGAGGTTATAAGATGCGTTGATGCGATGGTCCAGCGCCGATTGTGACGCCCTACGATGGCCATCGCCAACGGTTATTTCATTGTAGGTCATCTGGGATGAAAACTGGCGATTTTTGGTGCCGATGGAGCGATGGTATTGCATTCTCCATCGTATGTACGATGGCGATGGCCATCGTACCATCAATTTTGGCATCGTAACATAATAGCAGATGACAACCTCTGCATATTTGAACCCATTCGCGGGATTTTTTTTCATATTTCAGAATACAAATAAAAAGAAAATTATATATGCACTGTTCTGCATGAAAATTGACACAGATATGTAAAATCGGAAATGAATGTGGGTTAGTCTCGTACAGTTTCCCATTTTCGCCATGGGAAACTAGTTATTCAAGGAAACGGGAAAACTTTTTTTTCGAATAAATCTTTTTCTATGGCAAAAATAAGACAAAATACAGGTGTCTAACGCTCATTTTTTTAAATTTTGCATGTAACTGCTGGAAGTTTCAGTCAAATTTGCCAAGAAAAAAGAACTTTTTCGATTTTCTTACGGGAACCTAAAAAAAGAATAGAAAATAAAAAAGGTAATATATGTAATTTATGAACAGTTTTACATGAAAATTGGCACTTATATTTAAAATCAAAAAAGAATGTGTGTTAGAACCGTTTACTTTCTTAATTTTCCCATAGAAAGCGACTTATTCACAGAAAACGGTGAACGGAAACGGAATTTGACCCCAATTTTTATTTTTACATACCTCTACCTATTCCACCTATTTAGTGTTGAACTGGCTGCCTAATTATTTGCCTGCGTGTCCGTCTGATGTATAGCCTCTGTTCAGTAAGAGCGAATTCTAAAATTTGGAATTTTTTTTTTCGCTTGTGCTCCCCTTAAACTTTCCTAAGTCACGTCTCTGTCGTGCGCCATGCAGCATTGAACGAATAAAAGAACTGTTCTAATCTTTGCTGTTGGTATTCTTTGTATTCCCTGCTAGTTATGTTTGTTAGGCAATAAAATTCTACTACAGTCAAATCCACGAGAATAGTCCAACTGTTATTTTGTTCGTTTTAAAATATAGTTCTTATTCTAACGAATGTATTCTACTCTTAATTATATCCATCTTCATTGGTTTTCACCTGTCTAAGTGTTTTAAAAGTGCCCATTTTTCCAATATATCATTGATAATAAAATCATGGTAACAGTATGGAGCAGAAACGTTTGTAGGCTCTCTCAATAATGGCAGTCCATGACTGGTGATTGGCGAAGCATTGTAACTGTACGTTATAGTTCATCCTACAGATGCACCATTTTTCTCAGATTTTAATTTATTTGATCTGATATGACAAACTACCTTAAGTAAATAAAATATATAAGTTATACGAATATAATGCAAAACCTAAAGGTCCTGCAAAGTGGATTTAGAAAAATATGGTATACGAAAGCTATTTGCCGTGTTAAGTACAATTTGTAAGATTTTATTTTTATCAGTAGGTAGATCTGTCAAAATGAACATTCTGTAGGAATAATATGAAATTAATTTTTCAAACAGTTATAGTTTGTAGCTTCTGCAATTGTGTACATTTCATTACATTTGTGTACTGTGCAGTGATTAAGAAGAAATATCTCATGGAAATATGGTCGATCATTCACCAAACTATATGGTGAAACATAATGAGTCAAATGTCAATCGCGTGAGAGCAAGTCTATAGTTTAGTCTTCGAACTGTCTTTGCTCATCTACCCGTCCTGATGTTTTATAGCGTTGTTATGAACAAATCTTTGGGTTCACCACAAAAAGTTATGGAAATGTTAACTAAAATCAGTCTCCTCCACTAGTGCAACTACATATAGGCAAGCTATGTGCATCTCTTCTAACGTGAAATGAAACTAGAACGCCTCGTGGCGTAAGACCAACACCTGTGGTGGGGCCAATTCAAAAGTCATTTTTGATGGTCAGCTCAGCCTAGGTTTTCATTCGGATGGTGTGTCCAACAAGAATAGCGCACAACCCCCAGTAGATATTTACATAGGAAAAATAGAACGCCTAGTTGCGTAAGACAATCTGCCTCGGTGGAGGCAAATTCACTGCCGCCATTTTTGATGGCCAGCTAGGTTTACTTTTTGGGCATTGGTCACATCTAGATCAACCCATCAAGCTCACTACGAAAAATTGTGAAGTAACTAATATATATTGTCGACTAATGAATAAAATTTGACGTTTCGGGATTATCAACCGCCCATCATCAGAATACTAAGAGATAAAGAAATGTATTCAGCAAGTTTCAAAGCAGTCATTTGTTTCTAATATAGCGGGGGACCCAAGGTGCTGCAGCGGGAAGTCTAAAACGAGAATGAACAAAGCTGCCGGATCTCAGTGCTTGTACAGTCACCGGATGTGAAATTAATGGTATATTGTGTAAAGGGGTATAGCCGAGGTCATAATGTTAAGGCTGGGTCTTGTTCTATGAATGTAGAGGGACTCTAATGTTGTGAGCTCGATTGGGTTAGAAGAGTTTATGATGGAAAAGTCATTCTTGCAGATATAATGGATGTTTTGTTCTGAATGTGGCGAGGAGTTAATGTGAAGGTTTTGCGAGCGGTAGATCGGTTCGACTAGATACACCTAAATATTGGCCAATACGGGCTTTGAAATAATGTCCAGTGCTAACAATGTACGATTCATTGCAACCCCTGCAACTGAAACGGTAAATAACAGTCAACAAAAGAAGTGTGGCAGGTTGGTTTTCACTTAAATTTAAAAAGGGACCCTAGGGTAACTGTGTTTTTGTGTCAAAATTTGAAGTTTATATGTGGGTAAGCTTCAGAGAGAAATGCTTTCAAAGTCTTTGTCGCACTAACAGAGGCATTGTTTCAGTACAGAAGCGAGTGAAAGAAGTGTCTAATTTACGGACAGAAGGTTTACTAATGCCGTGTCATAACTTTAATTTTTCGCGTTTTAGACTTCCCCGCGACAGCCTCTGAGCTCCCCCGCTGCATTAAAAATAAATGATCACTTTTAAACGTCCCGAATAGATTTATTTATCTTTTAGTATTCTGATGATGGGAGATTGATAATCCCGAAACGTCAAATTTTATTTCATTAGTCGACATTAGATTAGTTATTAGTGATTTATCTTAGATCAAAATTGTGAAGGTTACTTATCTCATTCTACCCATTTTTTGGATGGAAAGACATATATTCATATATATATATATATATTTATAATAATTTAGAATTTACAATTTACTTCAATAATTTTTTATTAATCAACCGATCTTCACGAAACTTTTCAGAGTTACTTAAAACTGACAAAAAATTGGGGTTAGATTCCTGCACTTTTCGAATTTTCCCCATAGAAACGTTTAAAAAGTATACGATTCTAACCCACATTCTTTTCCGAATCAAAATATTTCTACCAAGTTTCATCCAAATCGGTACATAAATTACCTATATTACCATTTATTTCTTCTTGGAGGGAGGGGAAATCACTCGAGAAAACAATAGAAAGAAGTTGTATCACTTTGTTGGACTCGACTGAAACTTCCAGCAAGTATATGTAAAATGGAAAAAAATTAGCGTTAGGCTTTTGTAGTTAGTCCCATTTTTGCCATAGAAAACGAGTTATTCGAAAAAACGGCTTTTTCTTTGTTACCCTTGAAGAATGAGACTACTAAATTTTGTTTTTATGTCGTCTTTATGTGTTTATAATGATAATCAAACGCGTAAACGTTGCTAGACAAACATCTGCGAGATCCAACGGTGATATCTTAGCGTCTACTGTTGATGGCCTGTGTGGGATGACAGGATAGACGGGCTACGAATTGGTATACACGGGCTACATTAAGTCCGCTGAATGTGAGTCGGAACACGGAAGCGCTTCACGTTCTTGGAACAGATGTTTCTGGGCTCGTGATAACGACTTAATCTATGAAAACATGTCAATTCCCAATAGCAACCACTGTGAATTAAAAACTCGGTAGAAATTATGACATTGATTCGAAACTGAGCAACGGGCCATTGCTGAAGCGTAATAGCTGGCGCGGAGGCTCGAAATTTAAGCAGTTTTTGAACACAAATAATTCGAGGGCTTAGAGCCAGAAGTGGTTATGTCCATTTTTGGCAAATTAAGTTTTACTCGCCAATTGGGTGCTTATGATGTATATTTTTAGTGTCACAAGTGTCTGTGTCCTATCTCTTTGTGCCACTTATCTTCGTAATGGAGAGATATGGCACAGACACTTGTGACGCTAAAAATATACCTCACAAGCACCCACATGGTGAGAAAAAACACAACTTTGCCAAAAATGGACATAACCGTTTCTGGCTCTAAGCCCTCGAATTTGCTAAGCCGAAGTTGGATGCCTGGCAGCGTACTCGGATGGGCGAGAAGAAACTTTCTCGTGTGCAGCAGGCTTGAGGTTAGGCGCATCTCGTCAGAATTACGCGATGGGTGTTTTTTATGGCGTAGTTTACGTTAGAAGAGCTGCATTAGGTCAAACTTTAATCAGTAATAAATATTATAATAGCCTAGCTTAGGTTTGCTACGTTTTATAATACAAGAACATTAATACAGAGTGGAATTTCTACGGGTCCCGCTTGTAAAGATAAACGAACACACAAACGAGAAATTAAACTAAGAACCACATCACAAAGAACGAAAATTTAAAGTTTATGTGTGGGTAGGCTTCAAAGAGGAATGTTTTCAAAGAGTTTGCTGCACTGACAGAAGCTTTGTTATAGTACGGGAGCGAATGAAAGAAGTCTAATTTAGGGACAGAGGGATTGCTAATGCCGGGATCGAACAGTTTGTTTAGGAACAATTTGCAGTGGTGGTCCAATAGATGCTGCGGGTAACCGTTATTTTTGAAGAAAATACGGAGAAAGTAACTTCGTTTGAGAAGGTATGATTTCGTACAAAACACATTTACCATAGGCTCATACTTTAAATTTGAAGACAAACCACCCACACCGCTCCTGTTCAGTTGTTATCTACCGTTTCAAATGCAGAGGATGCAACGCCTCGTACATTGATAACACTGGACAACATTTCGAAAGCTCGCATTGACCAACATTTAGGTGTATCAAGCTGAACCGGTCTACCACTTGCTAAACCTTCCCATTCAGCTCCCCGTCTGCATGCTGAGCAAAATAACCATCCCATAAGCAAAAATGACTTCTCAATCATTGCCTCCTCTAATCCAACCGAACTCATAACGTTAGAATCCCTTTATATCCATAGAACAAGACCTAACCTCAACATTATGACCTCAGCTGTACCTCTTCACACTATCCCCGACTAACTACACATCTGCTGACTGTACGGGAGCTGGCGCCCCGCCCCTGCTCACAGCTTGGTTCGTCCGCTCGTTGTGCAGGACAGACTTTTTTCCCCCATGACTGTAGATGTTCTTTTCCTTCCCGCACTATATAATGACTTCAGCTGTACCACTCGTCACAACCATGGCTGACACTTTTTCCTCCGACTGCATTCGCCCGTTTTTCCTCCGCTTCCCGTGCCGCTCGACGCTTATATGAGGACCCCATAGCGCACCGTGGTCATTCGTCCTCTAGGTCCCACCCTGCTAGCACCATCACAATTTAGGTCTTAAATAAAAAAAAATTATTCGGTATCCTTAGAAGATTTTACTAGGTTTTTGAAAATGGGATAAAATTCCCGATACGTCAAATTTTAATATTAGTTCGTGTCCACTTTTATTTCAAAAAATTCTTAGCTTAGTATATATCAAACTTATATGTAAGCACAAAATTACTTTGACCATGAAATGAAGAAAAATAAATTGAACACATTTTTGTTTAAAATTTAAACTACACAAAGAACTTCATGAACTAATAATATTCAAACTATTTGGTATGGTAGGAATCCACAAAATAGTTGACTCTCCCATTCATGCGTTGGTGAACATTGCACTTTCTACATGTTTCATTGGTGCGACCTTTGCACTCTTTTACTCTGCAAATAGGCTACGTCAATCTTAGTCGACAGCTGACCAATGACCCACCTGGTCGTACCTAACAGGAGTTTCTGTCTCAGGTGCAGCTCACCTAAAGTGGCTTATCATTGGGCGAAGTTTCCAAAATTTATCATCGCTTGGAACAGTGTTGTCAACTAAATGGAGGCGTGTTTTTATGTCAAACTATCTGTCTCTACTCATTACTCTAGAAACGTCACGTAGACCAGGGAACTGGGCAAACCAGTGAAATCTAGCGTTATTTATTTTCCCCATAGAGAAATAATACACCAAACCTATCCAATGTTCAATTTCATTTACACAAGTATTGAGAGGTTTACTCGGATCAAGTAATACAGAATACAAATTACTCTGTTCTACTACTAATTCAAGAAATTCTTGGATAAAAAAACTGCCTTAATAACTTTGCGGATATAACTGCATATCACAAAAATAATTTCAGGTTTACAACGTTTCACATTATATCCGGAGTGAACTAATTCGTTCAGATACTGAAGTGGGGTGCACCGTGCATGATACGGACTAAACTAATCCGTCACCCTCAACAAATACAAGGTACTACACTCATTTTCAAATATTTTGAATCTTACAATATTTCATTGTGAAGTTCAATAGTAAAACCACCACTGAAAATTTATGAGTCACATAAACTTACCCACATTGTCCTCCGTAGCACTTGTAATTGTGTGTAATGCTCAACAAACGATATCCTCCACTCCCTGTGGCAAGATGGTGCAATAGTGACTGTAAACATAGCGCGGTTGTAGTCTGGCGGTATCTGGCATCTGCCCAGATACTGAACGGATCCGTTCACTCCGTATTTGAATCAATTCCTAGTATTTTTCAGCAGGTATATTCATTTATTTCTCACTGAACGAATTTGTTCACCCAGGTCATAAAGGGTTAAGATATTAACATGTTTCAGAAATATCTCAGGTTCAGAACTTATTCTCAGACATTTGCAAGAATATGATGCTTACATGTAACGTTTTACAGAGGGTGTTACTATAACACGAAATACTTACATCGGTGGGAAAGTATCTGTAATCGCAAGTTACAGTGTAGCCATGACAGCTTGCTCTATCATTATTGTAGCTATAGTAACTAGAAGAGGAAAATCAATTAATCAGGGATCACCGTAAGACCAGCGACAATATGGCTTAGTTTAGCGTGAAAGCTCTATCTAATTGTTGTTAAAATAAGATACTTTATCAATGGCACTCCCCATGCAAACGCTAGAGAACAGCTGGTCGGAAAAGAAAAAGAATCCCAGAAAGCAGAGCCGGCAGGAGCGTAGTATAGATAGTACCTAAGCAGGTGTGAAGGAAAGGAACGCTTAAGGAAGGCCTTACCAAGGGTTCTCCTGGGCCTGCGACTTCAAACGTGCGTAAAACGTTAGTTACTTATATACCAAATGACGGAAAAATTGTATAATTGAAAAGCTATTTATCAGCTTAGTATGGAAGAAGGTGACCTACAATTTACTCTCGTCAGTTAAGAAAGAAGTGTTATTCGTACGAAGGTTCACCTATGGGGCCCGGTAAGGGCGGAGCAAGTTTGATACGCTATAGAAGTACGGTGAGCACCTAACAGAACTAAAAGTCTCTGAAAACCATACAAAAACTTTACACAAGTCACATTATCACGACAAACAATTTTACTCCACTGTGTAGCACTATCTTATGAACTAATAATAAGATAGAGATGCCTCTGCATCTCACGCGCAAGTCAGGATGGAAAATGAAGTTACACAGCCTAGAAACTAGGGTAAGCGGCAGTGTGACCTCGACACGTGGCGCGAGACTCATGCGTACAAAAGATTGAAGATGCACATAGGCAATACAAATAGGGTTTGCTAATCAGTTTCTACAGAACGTGATGGAAAATATAGGGATCTTTACCAAAAGTCAATCATTTGTCCCTCCTACGAGGCCTAGCAATTCCTGTAAATTTTGTAAAGATACGTTTATAACATTTTGAGACATCGTAGTGGCAGACAGACAAATAACAAACCCCGACACAAACCTAACCTCCTTAGCGGAGATAATAGCATAAACTTATGCAGCAAAAGTAAGCATCAGATACAGTATATGCGATAATCTTTCTACACGAGTGCTTTCTCAAGGATGCATAAGCTTTGCTTTCACCGCATTTTTATTGTCTTCATGTTACAGGAACATCTCGTCGCCTCTTGAGCTCGCATATTCATCAGTATGGCGCCTTGGATGAAGTTTTGTATTCTTCTATGGCTCAGCTGCAAGATTGAGTCCGTTATAGTGGATAAATTACTTACCAAGGTACGTGATTGTAACTGATACATGGAGAACAAATTCAGAAGACCGGTAACTTTCTAGGGTTCACAAAACGTCGTAAGAGAAGTGAATTGTATAAGGCTGGGAGCACACACGGCGATTTATGGACGCGCGATTTTTTGGACGCCCAAACAGCAGTGGCGCGTATGTTTCTATTCTTGTGCACACACATGGTGGCAAAACTGGCGCACGTTTTATTTGCCGCCGGCGGCAGCATTGCAGCCGCCTCTTGCCACTGCTAACAGCGATTTTTCTGCCGCTGGACCCGGCACAGTGACATAGGAAAGTACATACATCTGTTCACACACTGCGTCCGGTTTACCGCCGACAGCTGTCTTGGGCGTGTGTGTGACGCTCTTGCATACCATGGCTGAGGAGTATACTATCGATAATAAATTATTTATTCACGTAGTGCATGATGAGCCTGTTCTTTGGGACAAAACTTTGGTGTCTTTAAAGATAGAAATACAACCAAGAATGCGCGGAGTGAAGTTTATCTGCAACTGAAGAGTGATTCAATGAGCTACAAGACTACAGGAAGAATGCCTTTGGTAAGTTAAATTAATGTTACTGCACTCAATTTCAGTGCAACTAATCATCAATCATAGGCTAGAATAATGATCTGCAACTGGCTTAATCCCCTATACTTCGGCGGTAAAAAAAATCGCGCGGCGAGAAAACCGCTCAGTGTGCACACCTACCATATTTTATCGCGTCGGCGTCCAAAAAACCGCGCGTCCATAAATCGCCGTGTGTGCTCCCAGCCCTACAGTTGTCGCACTTTCTCAGTTCAGCCTCAAAATTTGGTCCACTATGGAAGATAATCCGACAAACCACGACTATGGCCAGGAGCTAATTAACTGTGCTTTCCTCAGAATTTAGTCTGCTGGTCAGATTTCTGCTAGCTAGCTGCTAGGCTGTCGTTGTAAGATCGGCCGTGCATGTATCTGCGATCGTGAGACACCTACAGACCTCAGACACGAAAAACCTTATTTTCAACTCTTGATATTATTGGAGAGAAACCGTGAATGTTGTAATTGTAAAGTCACTATTCCTAATGAATTTTAATTGCCTTTGATATGAAAATTAATTGCTCGAAGGCCCTTCCAGTGTAGCACCGCTAGAGCCATGTTAGCGTTCGAGTATCGCAATGTCATTACGAAGAATACTTCGACAACGCAACAAGAATGCATCTAAGGTTAACAGTATACGTCCTTCTCACTGAATACACGTCTCTCCTCTAGATTTCATTCATTTTTTGCGTTGACGGCCGTCCTATAGCACTGGCCTTTTGCATCACAGTAAAAACTCCGCTCACGTCCATGCAAAAGGAAAGTGCTATAAGGCCGCTGCACACACGAAAGTCGGTGCAATCAGAGGTGTCGCAAGCACGGGCACCAGCACTTGTGGCGCTATATATAATATGGGCCTTAGTTCAATGTGACACAACCAACCTGAAGGTGGGTACTCTACGGGGGTTCCCAGAGAAGGAATATTTTTCTTTCTAAAATGTCATGTAAATTTTATTGAAACTAATGCCTGTTAAGGTTTGTTCGGGAGTAGTTGATGGCATGTTCTTCTCTGCTTCGTAAGTCGCAACTGGCAGTGCAGGTACGTCGTAAAATGGATGGCTATTGTGGCAAGTGTAGTAACACATTAAATTTAACGCTAGGCGGACCTGCAATAGTCATAACTTGGCCTACAATTGCTGTATCTACTTGAAAATATCGTGATCAACAATTCGTCTTGATCTTACATGCATAATGGCGCGCATGTAAAATTCTGTCACTAAGATTGTCAGAGTTTGTAAAAAGTCGCTTGGCACCAATGAAGTCACAGGCGCTTGCAGCGCCCCCCCCCCCCTCCCACTCTACAATCATCTAAATATTATTATCTGGTAAGTTTTGCTCATGGTATGCAGAGGAGTACGATTCTCCAATTTTTAAGTATTCTTCCTTCAGTCCACCTCACTCAGAGTATAGTACGATTCCTGCTGGAAAAACACAAAGCAGATCATCTTACGATTGAATTGAATAGTTGATCTACAGCTCGCGGCCACAGTTGCACTGAGCAACATAATCCAGTATGAACTGAAAGGTCAGTTGCCAGCTCAACGAGCATGGTCGGATTAGGGCGTAAAAAAATCTGGGAATTTCATTACGTGGCGTTAGACCGAAATGCCTGAAGTATCTGCCACGGCTTATCACAGAGCAGAGAGGAACTGCTCAGATTTGGAAGCAAAGTAATACTAGTGCTAAAATGAGGTAACTGCTGTTTATGAAAAAGCTATTTAAAAATTTGTTCGTAGGCGTACCTGCATTTTATTGGAACTTTTCTTGTAGTTGACATTGTGCTGTACGTTTGTCATGACGGTGATGTTACGTAGCACACGTAGCGTCATCAGTGCGTTTATTCGATGAGGTTTGGCTAGGTTAGAGGACAGATCGGAACTTGGGATAATGCACAGTTAGATGCAGCCAGTGGCTAATGTGTTCTGATATCTGCTTGTATTGAAGAGCATAAGGATATGGGTTGCTTTGTTCGAAAATATTGTATTCAAATATCTGTAGTGTGTAGAAATTGTGGCCAGTATTGTCGGCACGTGTTTAGATTGTTAAGAACATTCTAAAGATCAAATGAATAGCGGGTATTTCGAGACGTGCAGCCCTTAGAAATGTAAAAAATATCCAGAGACAACTGTTCGAGATGCCGCAGCTTTATGAGTGTTTTGTATTTCAGATCACCGGTAACCAGATTGGAATCAAATGCTTCACGGGAAACGTTCTGGCCAACAGCCCTCAAACGAAAGTCAAACTGCCCCAGAAAATGGCTTGTGTCGTCCGCTGTCGCCTCGACCCCGAATGTCACACCGTCTGTATCCCCTCCGGTGAGACTGCTACCGACACACTCCAGCACTCTAAGCTCCCGGAGAAAAATAGTCACCGGGATTTAAAGGGCGTACGAAATTCATGAGCCCGTATAGTAACAGCATGAACTAGAGCACTCTGAGAGCACATACCACCGCCAAGCAATGTCTTTTGTATCAGCACTAAGATCTAATTATTACTCGTGCTTTTTGACAGTAATTTGCTTGAAGATCGGTTAATAACTTTTCGAGTTATCTTGCTAGAAAAAAAATTTGACAAAATTTGTTAGATATACAAATAGACCAACCGATCATTAGCAAAATTTGATCATTGATGTCTTTCAACATATCCCTATAACAATTTCTCTAAATTTTATAAAGATCCACTTATAACTTTTTTTAGTTATTTTGCTAACAAATATAAAACAACACACAAGACAAAGAAACTAAAGCAGTTTCATTTACTCCATACATCCTTTTTCAGCTTCAATCAGCGCCAAAATATTCTGAGCCAAAAAATCGTGTCACCGAAAAATTGTGGCGCCAAAACATAGTAGCGGACCCTTCTACACCATGTTCCGTTATTTTTTCCCTGAGGGAAAGCATCTGAAACTACAATGTTGAGCTTACAAAAGTTTTGGTACGTTTTTAGTTTACGGTCGACGCTCGAAACGATTATTAGAGTGGGTTTACTGACCTATCGGGCCCTCATCAGAAGCGTCGTGGTTTACGCTGCCCCGGTTTGGTTACCTAATGTCTCAAGAACCTCCGTGAGTAAGCTGCAGGCGTTACAGAACGCATCCCTGCGTATAGTCACCGGATCGACTTTACCTGTTGGCGACGGTCTAGAGTTGCTGTCAAAAAGTATCTCCTCAGCGGATCGCGGGTACATCATCCTGGCCACGACACTACCACGGCCCCCTCTGGCCCTCGCCGTATTCGGCACACTCTCTAATCAAAGTTTGAAACTGACATCGCTCCCTTTCTTACAGATGGATTCTTCCCCAGAGCAGTACCGTAATGCCCTGCGTGCATTACACACAGCCGCTGATGTAATTGCAGCAGCTGCATATCCCCTTAGTAGAGCTTTCGACTATCAATGCCCCTCTCTCTCTCTGCGGAGGAGTCTCTACTCCGCAGATCTTTCCGAACAATCCTCTCCCCGTTACGCTCTGGCTACTGCTCGGTCTAAGCGAATAACAAGTTCCGAGTGGGGCGGATCGCTGATCTCTCCTGTCAACTGTGCGGACAGGACGAACAGTCTGTTCGTCACCTTTTCTCGTGCTCTAGTCACCCGCCTGATTTTTCGGTGAGCTGGCTGAACCCGCTTGGGGCCGCGAGTTTCCTCGCGTGTCTTTCTCTCTTCGACTTTTTCTCCCCTCTACCTCGGCCTCCTCCCCAAGCTGGCAATGGTGGACCCTGACGATGGTACCCAACAACAACAATCCGGCTGATATTGTTATTCAAATATTTTGCTTTGTACTTCTACAATATTGCTGGTGAATAGACCCATCGTGCATCACCGCAGTAGTAGGAACGAGGTTTAGTCGTCGGAGGAGGTAGTCTTTCCTAATCGAGACCCAATCATGACAGATACGAGTGCTTCTTTGGCGGCATGTGGCGGGCCTCTGAAACGTCCTGCCCGATTGTAATACTGCGATTATAAGGTTTTTTCAAGACCAAATTCCCCGTGAAAGTTTTTTTTTTTCATCTAAAAAAAAGAGGAATACACGTCCCAATGCTCCGTAGTTAAAAATTGTTAGGGCGTCAGCGCTCTTGGTGTTGTTCTGCGAACGACCAGTTAGCAGGAGCTTTTTCATGCGCCTCAAGCTCTCTATTCCTTCACTGTTGAAGGCCTCAAACGCTGTGGTCACAGAGCTGTTCTTCTCTTTGCGAATCTGGGCTTAAAATCCTTTTCGAAGGTTTCCCTATTAGTTGGTCCGTAGATAATTCGGGGTCTATCCAACAGAGGTCGATCCTTGAAATCTTCACCTTGGTGCTCCGCATCTGTGACTTATGTGGCCGGCCATCCACACTTGGCAATGTCCGACTTGTGACTCGCACTGAGGAGAGTAGATATCCCAAGTAATACCTAGACTTCCAAAGAGATGCAAAGAAGAATAAATCCATAAAAAATCTATTCACAGCAGGCTTGAACGCCTGCTGATCGCCACTACGGAACACGGATCCCTTAAACAAATTCCATACCAGTGTCGTTTCGGGTATAAAATTCCGACTGAACTTTGGCTCTTACCGTTCGCCAAATAAAATGATGGGCTATGGACGCAGCTTGCACGTTTTGTCCATAAATCCCCGGAGCAGGCACGGAGGAGTGTAGCCAATGGCCCTCATTATTCAATACCTTATAGTAAATGCAGAGACAAGCAAGTTTCCTTCTATGACATAACTATATAAAATTATTCTGGGCATAGAACCGACTGGCTCAGTCAAATTGGCGATGCAGAAAAAGATGACGATAAGACTGCCGATAACCGAACTCCAGACAGGGCGTCAATACTCTAGCAAAGGAAATAAAAAATTATATAAGCATCTCCGGATTACTTCATCCAACGTTGCCAAACACAGCGAGGACCTTACTCACGAACCGAACCGTGTTAGAAGCATGTGACACAAGATGCCTGACTTTAACTTTGAGCGGGAGTCTAACGGTGCTCGTTAGGGCTTTAATATCAGCCTAGTACTCCCGCGTTCAACTCCTCACCTAAGTCAATCCAGCCCCCCATACCCCTCTTCCTCTACCCCCCAGACCCTCTCCAGAAAGGTCTTAAAACCACTCGTAGGCCCCTCTGTCATACCCTCCTCCAGCCCCAAAACCACTCCCATCCCTCTATCCTCCCTATCCAACCACCCGCGCACCACTCCCGCACCACACTCCCTCTTCATCACCTCTATCAGAGAGCCCTTTTCCCGTTCATATCTACTACACTCAATAACCCCATGTGCGGCAGGCTTATCCTCTCCCAACTCACATAACCTACACTGGTTACTGCCCCCTGCGTTCCACCTTTAATGTTTTTTTTTCATTTACACCAAAGCTCTTTGTCCTCACTTTGAATAGGAGTTCACTTCCAAAAACATCCATCGTAAAATTTCTCATGCCTAGGGCATTCCTTCCTGCCGTACCAAATAAGGCTAATACAGTATGCGTCTTAAGCGTCAGCTTTTCATCAACAAGGATGCCAAGTCCCTCAAGAAGGCTGGGCCAATGACCACTGCAGAATAATGCGAGCTATCTTGACTGTGAGATACGGAGGCAACAAAGTACGAGACCGACTGACAGTCATAGACTAAATTTTATTTGGACTCAAATTCATGCTGCACGAGGAGCACCACGCGCACCAAGGCGATGTTTAGAAACTAGACGATATCTTTATACAAACCAGGGGCCGGATGCACAAACGCCTTGTAGTTACGGTAACGTCAACTGTACAGCTCCTTGAAGAAGTGTCGATATCGCGACTCAGATTTTGTTACTGTCTTATGCTAAACTTCACAACGTTATATCAAAGTGGTTTGAACCTCCAACCGATACATAGCTTAATAATAGACAGAGTCAGGTGTTATACATCGAGGAGTAAAAAATAAAAACTTCAGCTGTTACATGGTTGCATTCGTGCCTGCAGCTGTACAGTTATAATGTTTCTAATTTTACAAGGCGTTTGAGCATCCGTCCCCAGGAGTCGAAATTACGACTACTAAGGAAGAATCGTCGGCATAACTGACCATATTCATCTGCAAAGAGGTATTTTTTTTATAAAATTAAGACGGAAACAACAAACGACACAAATCACTGTCCTGGGCAGGGTTGGCAAAAACCATTTTTTTTGTTTAAACCAAAAGCCATGCTTTTTATTAAAACCAAAATAACGTGGTTTATTTGTTTTTTATATATTGTTGTTTTTTCCATTGTTATATGGATTTTATCCAACATTTAAAGGGTTTTCTGCTGTGTAGGACACATGTAGCTTGCTAATCATCAACAATCTTAGTCACTTCACTTGAATTTTCTAATGCAAAAGAATGATTTTAAGATAAAGCGGTTACGAACAAGCAGTTTGCAGAGTACCTGTATTAGCTACGGCTACATCTAATATGCAAACTGCAGAAATGCTATGATTTAAAGCTGCAACATAAAGTCCTTTAAAAAGCTTGAAAACACTTCAAATCACAAATATAACTCGACAGAAATAGCTAATTAATAACAGAGTAATGCAGTAAAGAAAGTGAAATAGCTTTAAAATCCTCTGAAAAACTTAGAAACACTCCAATATACAAAGACATTTTGATAGAAATAGCTACCTATTAGCTTATTAAGAGTAGAGTAATGTACTGAAGAAAAGAAAATAGCTATATGTCTACATGCTTCTCATGAGCTCACTAGCTATCTAATAGAAACTATAAAACTGCTACTTCTAATTTTCAGAAGCTTCTATCTTACCAGAATATAATTAAAATGCACCTCTGAAAGTAAATAACACAAAATTCAATAAGTTATAGAGGATTTTAATAAACATAAGCAGTAGTGACTTTTATTGTCCTAACACTCAAAACGGATTCCTGAAAAGAAACACATTAACTCATCCGTTTTGTTGTGTGACCAAAATTTGATACTTACTAGAATTAAAACTGTTTCTTTTTTTGCAATGTTTAAGAATTAAATCCCAAAAGTTGAATAAAAACCCCCCAAAACGTGTTTTTTTAATTGGTTTAAACCATGTTCTTTATTTGGTTTAAACCATTTGGTTTAAACCAGCCAACCCTGACCCTGAGGGATATCCGAAACTACTCAACAGCTGTGCTGACTCAACCATTAGCTGGCACGCGCTGTTTTCGCTCTGAAATATAATTTCAAATGATTGACAACACTCTTACACCCACACCAAAAGATTTCAGTTTATACACAAGACCTCTATAGTTGACTCTATCAAACGCCGCACTGCATGAAGTCCAACTGAACAAGGCGCGCCTCACAACGGATATCCAAAGGCGATTGGATGAGGTGTGACATGAAAAATGGAGCATCACAGGAAGCAAAGTTCTTTATATAGGCAAATTGACAAGGTGGCAGCAGCCCAGTACATTCAGCAAAGCGATTCAATTTTAATTCCGCTAATTTTCCAATCACCCTAGACAAAATTGGCATGATAAAAATAGGTCAGTGACAGTATACATTTGACGAGACACTGGCTTTAGAAATGGTTGTAATATTTCTGCTACCCCAACAACGATGGGTAGGGCTTGAGAAAACTTCCCAACCAAATCAGGCATCTGAAAATCACACTGCGCTGAGGAGACAGAAACCCAATAAGTTTCATATCAAATAGGGCAAAATGCCGGTAGGGTCCAATATACATTATGAATGAAGGCTCACCAAGAGTGTGCCCCCAGTGCTCGGTCTGAAGGCCAACGTAGTCAAGAATGGCCTAGGGTGATATCCCAGAGGAAATAACAGCATATCTTAGCTCTACTTACAATCGAATGGAGTTGAAAGAAGCTCTGCAAAGGAAAGGGGATTGACAACCATACCGCCATCGGGGCACACGAGGGGCGGTGAAGATTTAGCACCGAATACTGAACTTTTCAGTCCGCTCCACCAATCATGTGGATTCTTCATTCTCAGTAGAGATTCCCTAGAGCGTTACTTTTGCCAAGTGCTGGAGTGTTTCGTACACACGCTTGGCCTCGGATGTACGCAAATCATATGTGCGCCACAACACACAAACAGGCGAACACCATCAAACTCGAAAAGCTGTTTACTTAATCTAATAAAGCAACCGGCCCTAATCATCAAACTATGGTTTTTCTTGTTATCGCACAATGATTTTCCGCTTTTTGCTAAGCCTCTTCAAAACCAATACAGTCAAGTCGTTAAGTTCGGAGATAGGGTCGTCACGGCACAAAATGCGACGCCATAGATACTCCTTTACGACATAAGCAATAGCATCCTATTATCTCTCCACATGACATATGTCTCCCTTCTCATTTGAGTCTCAGGCACAACCTGGTTCAACCTCAACGAAAGAGTAATGTAGGAGTGGTTCGAGGTGCCAACTGGTGAGGAACTGTAGCAGTGACTAAATCAGCAACATCAGTCATGATAAGGTCCAGATAATCTCCAGCAATACATATGAAAGGGTCTCTGGCCAAGATGCTCACAGCTGGATAAGGTGTAAAATCCGAATCAGCATCACCGTAGCCATTAGTTGGTGATATTGAACCCAACCGCGCACTGTGGCGCGCGTTAAAATCTCAGGCAAAAACAAACACCAATTTGGTATCCACTATGTACATCGATGTCATCGCAGTCAGCGGGTCCCCAGAGGAACTGTTAGGCGCGAAATATTTTTCAAGTCCAGAGTGAATTGGGATGCCGTCTCTGGTGCCATCCTTGCGCTACCTTGGGGTGTTGTGAGAGAGTTTACTGATCATGTGTCTACTTTGGATTGGCTTCTCTGTGACATGCTGCGCGCCTATGTCCCATCCCGCTTTATAACGGTTAGGACGGGCGATGAGCCCTGGTTTGATGATTTCTGTATGAATGCGCACGATTTGAAGCGGGAGGCATATGCCCGTTGGCGTACTAGCTGGTCTGATGTTGACTTTCAGTTTATCAGGGAATAGCGGCGTCGGGCTGGTGCTATTTACGAGGAAGCTGAGAGGGAGCACAATTTGAGGTCCAGGGAGTTGTTAGCCTCGTCTGTTAGCGCACATAAGTGGTGGTCCACCTTGAAGAGCGCAGTGCTTGGTGTGAGCTCTTCTGTGCCTCCTTTAATTGGTA
>LQNS02278180.1:1688812-1721215 GCA_001587735.2 Parhyale hawaiensis | reverse complement strand
AGAGATAATAGTGATGCTGCAGCCTAGGAGACACAATAGTGATGCTGTAACCCAGGATCGAGAGACAATAGTGATGCTGCAGCCAAGGAGTGACAATAGTGATGCTACAGTCCAGGAGTGACAATAGCGATGCTGCAGCCCGGGAGTGACAATAGTGATGCAGCAGCTCAGGAGAGACAATAGTGATGCAGCAGCCCAGGAGTGATAATAGCGATGGAGTAGCAAATGAGTGACAAGAATGATGCTGCAGCCCAGGAGTGACAATAGTGATACAATAGTGATGCTGCAGCCCAGGAGAGACAATAGTGATGCCGCAGCCCAGGAGTGATAATAGCGATGCAGCAGCCCAGGAGTGACAATAGTGATGCTGCAGCCCAGGAGTGACAATAGTGATACAATAGTGATGCTGCAGCCCAGGAGAGACAATAGTGATGCAGCAGCTCAGGAGAGACAATAGCAGTAATGTAGCCCAGGAGAGAGAAAATAATACTATAGCCATAACAGATAATGGTAATAACTAACATTCAATAACCGCTGCAATTGCTCCAGTTAAGCTCCTGCTTGAGAGTAAGTGCAACAATTGGCAAGAGTCTGAAAATACTGTTGGTACCTGTTTTTTTTTTTTAAGTAGTTGGACATTGTCAGTTTATTGTTATACTGAACACACTAATGTAGAGGCAGCTCAAATTACGTCATTGTTGACTTGCGCAGCTGTCAAATGATATGCGCCTGCTTGTTATTGTTGCCTTATGTCGACTTATGCTGCTGTGCTTCAGTTTAGATCTTATGTTCTAGACTTTTGCAGCAATGCCATAACTCCCTTTATTTTAATTCAGCATTGCGTATTTCTTTTCTTTGCTTGTAATATGTTAAACGTTCTCTCTACAATTTGCTTTGCATCAGTTTGGCTGTCTCGAATTTCGTTTGTCTGTGTTACTGCCTCTGGTCGTCAGTCGTAATCACAGGCTAACTTGCTAGCCGCTTGTATTAACGATATCTGTACCAAGTTCGGAGCAGCTTCTCGTAACCACGTTATTATTATTATTTTTTTTGCCGAAAAATAAACGTCACTCCATTATAATTAGGTTCGTTTTTTAATGCAAATACTGCGGTGACAAGGTAACAATAGAGAAGATGTTCTATGCTCCTCTCAAATCACCACAAAAATATGATTTTGATAAGCCATTTAGAAACGAATCGATTTCATATAAAACCCGTGCCGTTGGTAGAAATAAAGAAACAAGCATGGCTGTTACGTCTTTTCTAAGCACCCTCCAATTGCCAAGCTGCTTAGATATTGTTCCCAGTGTCACCCAGGCACACCGACCATCACATCCAGTAGATATTGTTTTTGTAAAAAATGTTGAAACTATCCTATGTTTTCGAAAATTCTGTTTTAATCATTTTTGTCCTTCGATGGCTTCAGTACATGGTGAAAGAGAATCTGTGAGCTCAGACTTAGAGGCGAATATGCTAAGATACTGTTTGATACAACATTCTAAATATACCCTGCGTGAAAACACTATAACCTATAGTCAAAATTGGGTTAATATTCAAGAGTTTTCTTACGTGTGCCACAGATTATTCTACTACTAAGTTGGGTGTGCATGTATTGCATTATTAATATAAGTATGCACAATGCAGTATTTTCTGTGTCACTGTATACCTATATATATCTACAGTGTGTTACGGTTGATTATGCAAATACAATTTTTTTACTTCACTTTTCAAGATAAGTGTCTAACTTTCAAATATCAATATTAACTAAATGTATGGCTGTGTTGCAAATATAAGCAACACTTGTAAAATAGATATTTAGCCATTTCATAAGTTTATCATGCAATTTGCATATTTACGAGTTTTTTACTGCTACCTCAGATTATAAAACAAGTTAATAAAAATGTCATAAAGAGGAAATAATTACAAGTGAACAGGAATATTTTTATCATACGTCCAAACCCAAGAAATTATCACGAAAACAATTCAATAAACACTGAAATAAGTGTTCAGTAGTGGTAAACAAAACAAGTTAATTTTGACCATGGCAACCTCCATTTTTCATGATTTTTGTTAGGCGATTATCAACAAACTTTGTCAGGTTTGATGTTTTAGATGGTGGAATAGAATCTGAAGCTGTTTTTACTGCATTCCACAGGCTTACTTTGTTCAAAAACTGCCGACCACCTTCACCGATCTTAATTTTGATCATTGCTCAGAGGTTCTCAATGGGATTTAAATCGGGGCTATTTGCTGGCCAGGTCATAATCCATTTTGATTTAAATCCTCCATCCGCGAGCCAGTTAGCAGTGTACCGTGTTCGGTGTGAGGTAGCGTTATCGTGCTGAAATACCAATTTGGATCTGCGTGTGATAGTCTGGTCAATGAGCCATGGAATCAAGTTGACTTCGCGAAACTGGCAGTACCTTTATGCATTGTTTAACTCCTTCTGCCACTTCAAATGAACCAATGAGAGTGTCGCCTACTATCTCGGCCCAAAACATTACACCTCCACCAACATGTTGACGGTTAAGCCGTGTCTGTTGAGGTCGGCCATGGAGGACCCATCCAGGCGCTCATCCATCTCGACTATCAAGTGTGGCTCTGCATTCGTCAGTAAATATGACATTGGAGCAATCAGTTTTCATGTTCTCTTCAGTCCATTTGACCCTATTTTTTATGAGTTTTCGTTAGAAATGGTCGTTTAATTGCCTTTTTCACTTTCTCTAGCTTCTGCAGAACCTCACATCTTGTCTTTCTGATTTGTATTGGGGCTCCAGCGTCTTCAAATATCGCCTTACTTGTAGAAAGTTGTTTTCTAGCAATAGAAACCTTCAAATGTCGCATATTCCGAGCAGTCAATTTCCTCATAGAGGCTCTATCCGAAGGTTTCCTGTTGACCTTACCTTCAATTGCATAAGCCTTAATTGTTCGGTGACCACGCTGCAATTCCTTGGAAACTTCGAGTGTTGTCTTACCAGAAGCCAATAACGAGGTCACTTCGATCTTTTCTTCAGTGGTTAGAGCCCTTTTCTTGCCCATGTTGACTAGAGATGATGTTGTATAATCTGGCGTAACAGAAGAACCCCGTGCGATAAGCAAATGTTGCCAAGACATGGGAAAAGGTTCCGTTTGATTTTTCTCTAATTGGTTTCACAGTTACAACAGACCTGTGCACTAACTTACTATTAACGTTTTAAATGTTTGACACCTATCTTGAAAAATAAGTAAAAAAATTGTATTTGCATAATCAAAGGTAACGCACTGTATAGGTGTGTGTGTATTTCAACGATATACGAGGATATTTCATATTATTTTGAAAACTGGTAAAACTCATTTCACTGTACTGTCATCGTCTGAAAACAGAAAATAATAAGGATAATTTTTCACTTACTTAGTGTTGTAAAATTGGTCCACCGAATTAACCTGTACAGTATATACTTCATCAAGAGCGCGTAAAACGCTCTGAAAATTTTCTTTGAATTAACATGTCAGCCAATGTCGTGAGTAGTAAACTAGGAACATCAATCTGAATATTTTACAGAAAGGTCAAGAACTATAAAAAGCTCTGGCACTGCTTTGCTACTCGGGCCAGTTAAGGAATGAGATTGATATGAGATAGCAACAGTATTGATACCTTTAGTGGACTACTGCTCAGTTTCATTGCAAATCGATCCTCTTGCCTAGGAGTTGATCCGAAATGCGTGCTTCGCAATTAAGAGCGCTTCTAAGAAGTGCAGACGATATCGGGCGGTTCTTTTGGTAGATTAATGGTAGAGTCCAAAACCAGTTACTGAATCCTAAATTTAGTATTGTGTCTGTTGCCTTTTTAGTATTTTTGGACCTCCTGCTGTCAAGTGAAATGCATGTTGGTTGCCCGGAAAGTGTTGTGATTGTTTATTTTCCGTACGATCAGCTGAATTGGAGCTCACGATCTTCAACTGTGTGTCAATACCTATTTATAAGAGTAGATCATTTATATTAGGGTGTGGAGGGCCCTTAATCTATAGTATATATTCAGTTGTGGTCTCAATAACACTGTATTTGCTTAGAAAAAAAGTTGTCATGCCAAAAGTTAAAGAGCGCATCAGAAATACTTAAGACATAATTAATTATTGATCTCCATACTGTGTATGGAGAACGCAGATGAACATTAAATAAATATACAGTGGGCTTTCTGCTACTTTAGATGACTTCATTACATCTTCGAACACACGAGCTAATGAATATCTTACACAATTTACTAGTGTTCCTTTCCCTTTCTTCCTTTAGAAACGCCCGAATTCATGACGATTTTAAAGGTTTCTACTCTGAGCTTGCTCCCCGATTATCTTCCATATATTCTCCATGGGATTACAGGCCGGAGTCTGAGGTAGCCACTTCATTATAGTAATTCCTTCCTCTGGGAGGGATCCTCGTACTAATTTAGCTCTATGGTAAGACGCATTGCTTTGCATGAAAATTGGGGTCTCAACAGTACCACTGCGTAATTGAGGAATACCATGATGCCAAAGACGTTCATCATAAACACTGGCGTTAACTTTCCTATGTAAGCAAACACTAGAATCAACTCCTGCTGGTAAAATTATCCCCACACTATCACACTTCTAAACTTCTCTCTCTTGTTTATAAGCTCACAGGATAAAAAAAAATAGTCACTTGTAACAAATATGGTGTAGGACCACCACGAGCATGTACTGTATAATAGAAGAATTTTGAACCCCATAGAAGTTTAGGTTATGTGGAAGCACTGTGGAGGCACCAGTCTTCATTCACAGCTGCCCAGGTATAAACGTGTACTCTAGAACGATAAGAAGAAAGTAAGAAGTCACGGAATAGCAAAACGAGTTATTGCTTTTAGTCGATCTAAGGGATATCGAGTAATGGAAGTAGAGGAGTTTGCTGGTGTTTAATGCCGTACTGTTTTACGAGTTTTCAAACATTGGAAACAATCGGCTACCTAGGGCAATGCCAGGCGTAATTGCGGTTGGAAAAAAAAAAATACTGTCGCATTTCACAACTTTTACAAGAAGGAGGTGGCTCTGTCAAGTTCTGGGGCTGTCTTAATTAGTCGCAAGTGGGCCCTTTGGTTGAAATAATCAACAAACTGAATCAGGAAAGCTACATTTATTTGTTAAATGGCCCAGCATTGCCAGCTTCACTGTATCTGCACGAAGATCGAACTGTCACTTAGTCAATCTTCCAGGATGATAACTGCTGTATACATCGGGCTAGATCGGTCACGCATTGGCATGAAAACCATTCTGGTTATGAAAAGCACCGAGATTGGCCGGCTAAATCTCCAGACAAGAACCGCATCGAGAAATTATGGGACTACCTGGAACAAGTTAGGCACTAAGAAGAACCTCAACGTAATTTTGGCTACTTTAAAGAAACGATTAATGCAACAGTGGTTTAAAATGGATCAAATGTACATTAGAAATCTTATAGATTCAATGCCTTCCAGAATTGCAGCTATTATACGTTTTCGTGGAGGTCCCACACCTTATTAGTAACAGTTGACTAAGTTTTTGTCAGGAGAGCTTACAGTGAGGAGATCAGCGTTCATCATGTGTACGGTTTACATATACCTTAGTGTCACTTCTGAACATGTTGAATTTAGGATGATCTCTGAGATTAATCATATTCCATTGTTAATTTGTTCATACAATGTGCTCTGTGGCGAATTCAAGATGGACCATGAGATTTTTCATTGAAATCAAATGTTAGCAAGCTGGAATTTCAACCAATAAGTTTTCCTTTTCAACGCCCGAGTCACAGTTTTGCTAGAAATTCCTTTTTCTGTTTGCCCACAAAATTTACGAGAAAGTGAAGTAGCTGGTGGGGAACAGTCTTTTGACGACACTCAAACAATCACTCGCTCGATCTTTCTCTCTGGAGTCATTGCAGGTCTGCAGGTTTGCGCATTTAGTTCAATTGTCTCATCTGTCTCAAGTTTACTGATTACACCATCAGCAACACTTTTTGATATTCGTAAGATATAAGCACTTGTCGAAATTTACTTCTTTTTCTCATGATTAGCTATAGAATGAATTGTTTTCTTGAAGAGTCAGAGGTTAACGTGTTGTTATTGTTGCCGCTGTAGTGCATGAAATTAATTCCAAAAATATTTGATAATATATTGTCTTGTACGAATCAATACCATCTATTAACTTGTTTGAAAAATACATAAATTGAAGATTATTGCTGTAATTGGATAGTTCAGCAGTGTTCCTCAACTTTCGGCTAGAGCAGCATGTGTATTTTTGTTCAGGTTTAAAATTCATTTACACTTCCAGATGAATGCAAACACCACTTATGTAGTTCATACACATGTAATCCAAGTATACTTTGTGACAAAACAATTCATTAGTGAACATTTACTTACTTATACTTACGTCCCGTCACTCAAATTTTGCCACTACTTCATTACTGCAAGTTTGCGTTATTAGTTACACATCTATTATATTATTCAGCATCTGGCTCCATTAATACGTCGATCCATGAATCCATCCATTTACGCTATCAGTATTAGACTCGAGAATATTGAACTTGCATGCATTACCAAGTGACTTTGGAAGGAAGGAACTGAAACCAGCGATGTCTAACTCTACTCCTTGAATTGAAATTTCTGTTAGTTTCGGAGTGGAACCTAAACCTAAATGTATGGGTAACATAATGCCGGATTTTTGTCGCTTTTTGACGCCAAATATAATTCCCTTTGTTGGTGTCATATGACCTGCTCAACATGGCAAATGCATGGCTAGGGTACCGTACTGAAAACGGACAGTGTACGAAGCGAACGGTTATGGGATACTCCATTGCAAAACATTCTTTGAAGTGAAAACGCGATGTCCATAGTAATAAAGTTGTGTTACAGAAAAGGTATTACGGTAGTTCCAGTTGGTTATGAGAGTAAATGGCCTAGTCCGTTTTATTTAGTACGGCTATAGCATCAAGTAAGGCTGAAACGTGATGCGCTATAACTGACTGATCATTGATCCACAATTAGTATTTAAAAAATCTAATGCACCGTTGACAGAAATAGATATGTTATGACTATGAGAACCTGAACGATCTTCAAACTAAGAAAAAACAGAACTTAGGAAGAGAATGTAAATATGGATAAAAGACAATGCAAGCAGTTCCTCCGAAAAGTAAGACTGCCATGATTGGTTCTTACTGTATCTCTTCGTGTTTTTTTTAGGATCCAGGTAGGAATCCTTTGCTAGTAGCAGATGAAGAGCGTAAGGTTAGATCAAGAGCGCTAGGTTGGATGAGCAACGCGAGTTTAGATCAGCTGCTTTAGGTTAGATCTAAAGAGGAGTGTTAGGTTTGATGAGGTGCTTTATGTTAAATGAGGATGATCGTTGGGCTAGATGAAGACCGTTAGGTTAGATGATGACCGTTGGATTAGATGAGAAGCGTGAGGTTAGGCAAGGGACTTTTGTGAAATGAGGAGCGTTAGGTTATATAAGGTATGTTAGGCTAAAAGATGTTGTGCAGAATAGACAGCGTGTATTGGGAGAGACGCCTGGGGTTAGACAAATATGCGTTTCAGCGGATTGTCTACATTACGTTAGATGGCATTCGTTAGGACTAAATGATAAGCGTTGGTTTAGAGGGGTACGTTATAGTCGAAGAGTTGCATTTGGTCCAACTAAGGTAAACTGTAACACATTGCTTAGGTCTGCTACTTCGTAGAAAGTAATAATATTAATTAACCGCTTAATATCTATGAGTCTCGCTAGCTGAGCTGTACTAGTTGCGTAGATATGTTGTGCGCTGAGCTGTAGCTGCGTTGATATGTCGTGCGCTGAGCTGTAGTTGCGTAGCTATGTCATGCGCTGAGTTGCAGTAGTTTAGACCCAGTCACACAGCCAAATCTTACAATTTACGCAAGGTTCGCGCAGAAATTCTGAGCCGTGCGCGATTCATAGGTACTGTGCGTAATTCATAAGTTTTTCTGACGTAGAATATCTGTAGCAATCACTGGATGTTTGTCGCATCGAGTTTGTGCGCGATTCCAGGTTTTAGGCTGTGAAAGCCCAACCATACAGCCGATCACGCATATATCCCGTATAAATTTAGCTTGTGCGTGATCGTCAGTGGAGAAATTGACCATTTTGGGGGTATGCTTAGTCGAAAAGCACCGACAAATTGCGCATGAACTACGTACAAATCGATGAAAATCACTTGTGTATGAGTACATAGGCCTTAACAATCAGTCTGAGAGTCTCAGGGTGATGGTTCATGGTTCTCAGAAGAACTTGGAATCTGTTGTCCAAAACGCCAAAAGTGTTCTCCACCACTCTTTTGCATCGTGACAGCCTGTAGTTGCAGATTCTGTACTCCCTGCCATGGTTCCTAGCGCTGTAGGATTTCAAGAGGCATCATCTCCCACCAGGAAGTTGGGCACATTTTGAGCGTCACTAGACAAATGCACTGGCTGTGGCAACCCCATGATGCTGTTTTTCTCAACATTCTCTCAGCTCACTGTTGTAGGTCTGAGCATCCGAAGCAGCGCCATTACCGGACACGCCCACCCACAAGAACTTGTAATCAGACTTCACCATGGCAAACAGGATGATGCTGAAGAATGCATTGTCTCTTGCACCAGTCATTTCCAGTTGCAACCAGCCTTCTTCAGTGGTTGGAGGTGACATCTGCTTTTCAATGTATTCCTCTTTTATGACCTAGCAGACTTCTCTGACAAAAAGGGTGATGGTGTTGTGGGGGACCCTCCAGGCATACTGCATGCCATGGTAGTTGGATCCAGATGCTAGGTGACGAAGGGTAATGGCAATCTTCAGACCAGGACGAAGGGGAACTCTGGTTGTCTTCTTGGTAATCCTGGGGGTCAGCCTGCGGTCAATATCATCAAGCTTGGCAGGAGGCATGCGCATGAAATACTGGAAAGATCTTGGGCCTTCATTCCGGAGGTCCACCAACAGGCGATCATACAAGTCCTGCTCTGGGCTTCTAGTGATCCAGTCTCTCACCCCACGTTCCTGATCCGTCTCTTCCTTCTCCTGGTCAACATCTGATGAAGTTGCTGCAGCTGATCGTTCTGCTTCTGGATCAAGCACACCAAATATCTCTTTTCTTGAGGTTCATGCTGGATGTGTACCCCTTGGCAGCATGGACGAAACTGACAAAAATTGAAAGAAAAGGTTGCCTTATTAAGGTAAAAATTATACGTTAGTTGTTAGTGATACATCAGTGATTCCTAAGTTTTTCACGAGTTTTTTATGCGTTTTTGTTAGTGAAAAGTCCTCGACTTGTGCGGTAGCGGTAAGCTTCTTGCGAACAATCACTAACGGTCAACGCAGATGTCGCGTATTGTTCGCGTCGGAACTACAATAAATACGCATGAATGACGCTTAAACGGGGCACAATCGCGCATACTTGTGCGTGATCACGATTTTTGAGCAGCTAAAAACTTAGAAGAATCGGGCACAAACCCGATGCGACGAGCATTCACTGACAGTTACTGATGTTCCACGTCAGAAAAAAAAACTAATGAATTACGCACAGCACCGATGAATCGCGCGGACAGTGAGCGAAATATACGTGAACCGTTAGCGGTTGTTTGCAAGAATAGCCTTCGGCTGCTGGATCGAGACTGGCAAAACCCCATCAGTGCAGGTTATTCATTGTGCGCGGAGTGGATGGCGATAGTGACGACTGTTGTTTGCGAGCCATCAGCGAATCAGTATAGTGACCCAAAGTGGTTCATACCCTGTTTATTTTTAGTCATTGGCACTTCTTGACATTATCAGTACAAATTTCATGGAGATCCGTCCGTAACGTTTTAAGCTGTTCGGGTGACAACCATGTCATGTTCTGATGGTTGTAAGCTCAGCTGCAAGTCCTGATAAGCTCTGAGTTACGCTGAAGCAGCGCTTTTTCAATTGAGGAAAGTATTGTAATTAACTGAAAACTCACCGCAATTTTCTTCTTTGCATTTGGAATAATTGTGAAAAATGTAGGCACAATTTTCGAAAACTTTAATTTCTAGTGACGTTAAGCGATGATTATAAGTCATTATGCATACATTGTTCATGCCCTGCAGATGCTATTCCATAGAGCACAAAAATAGAGCTAAGCAGATCCGCCGGGCCCGGCAATACCTGCCTCGAGCAGACTTCATTCGTTAAACCAAGATGTAAATTCCCATCTGTTTTTGCTCCACTATATCAACTTTTTATCAGAGTATCCCTCACTTATGTACCTCCCAGTTAGTTCTAACTCCACTCGTAGTCCGCATATCATTGGCTGTGGATTGAGAGTGGAGCCCGCCCATCATCCTCTGGCAATCCACTACTTAATTAGACCACTCAGACTCTGCCTATCTCTGCTGAGCACGGCAGTGTTACTGAAAATTTAAGTAGGTCCTTAAAGATTTACTTTGTGTCATCGTCAGAATTTGGATATTATGTATGTCTGTTGACTTAAAAACAGTACCTGTAGTTTTCTTGAATATATGTCCGTAGTTTTTTTAATTATGTTCTGACAAACACGAAGAAAAACAAATTGTAAGACACACAAATGAACGAACCGATCATAACCAAAATTTGGTCATGAGTGTCTTTTAATATTTCAAACAGTTCCTGCAAATTGGAAGCAAGTCCGTCCATATTTTGCTTTTCACTTATGTTCTGATTAACCTTTTAATGAAACACAGAGACAAGCAGGCAAGCAGACAAACAGATCATCACAACAATTTGGTCAGTTTCTCTCCGTAACGTCCCAACAATCCCTACAAATTTCATGAAGATCCGCCGTAAACTCTTTGAGTTAACTTTATGACACGCAAGCAGAATAACAAACATGCAGGTAAACTCCGACAACACTCTAACCTCCTTGACTGAGGTAAGAAAAGCCGATGTGTAGTTATCTGCCAATCTTGAAGAAGACAGGGCAGGCTAGACTAGATTGGAAGATTGGACTAAAATGAAGACTAGCCTTCCATCCATTCAAGCTCTAATGTATATCTACGCAAAAAAAGTTTACAGATGATGGCAGAACTATGCGGTTCGCTAGTACCTGAAAGCTGTTGCTGTTTTACCAGCATTGAAACTGAAGCACCGAAGATACCCACAGCTTCTATTAGCATTCTCGTGCATCGTGATTTTTACTTTCTTCCCTCCGAAATTTTTGTTGCATCACCAAATTTCTCCAACTCAATTTCATCCGGTCATGATTCAGCTTTTGCTTCTGGCTTCAGAAAAAACTTTAATTATATATCATGATGCATCTACCGTTCGAAGTCGAAATTAAGATGAAGTGACAATTGTCTGCCTGCTATAAGCAATAGATTTTTCTTCTGCATGTCACTGATGGTCAGGAAGATTTGAGCTTCAGCAGTAAACGTTCGTGCCTTATGTTGCAGTACTTGTAGTAGTAAAGCAAATGTAGTACTTGAAAAATTTCGTCATAAACTTTTTCCGTCATTTTTGCCGACCAGGTACTCTAGTTTGATATACGGTCTCCTACTAACCATGGCAACCTCTTTTGAATCGAGGGTCTCTTGTCAGTAGCTCAGCGAGGCATATCTCAGGCAATATGAACAGGTGATGAGCGATACGGCGATTTGTAAACATTTCGTGAGTAGGGGATTACAGGCTCACATTCAAGTTCTTTCACACTTAGGCTCAGCACTGCACTACAACTTTATAACTTTAACGAACTTGAGAAACTTGTTTGAAAAAACGTCACAGTGTAGGCAATACGGTTTGTAGTCTTATCAATAATTTACATAGAGAGAAGTTATCGCGTCTAAAATACAAATATCTGCTGTTTTTAACAGCTTTGAAGTAAACCACAAACGTTCAGTTGGGTCGTTACTTGATCACAATAAATCGACTAGCAAGAAAAAGGACAGAACAACAACAAACAAAAAGACAGCTATACAAATTTTACCAAAAAACGTGACCTCTTCAGCGGAGGTAACTAGTTGACGAATATTTGTCACAGAATAGAAGCGACAACCCTGCTGTTTGGAGATTGGCGGTACTTTCGCACTTTTTTTTTTTCTGCTTTCCAATGTTGGCAGCTGCACTGTAGCCTTCACGGCCGAATGTGTACCCGAAGTAAGAACAAGGAATATGCATGATCGTGAAGTTTATGGCGTCAGAGTTAACGATAGACTATAAGATATCCATGTTAAAATGCTGTTTATGGCACTCTCCGCCCCTCCGTTACTTTTCTTGTTCCTTGTTGGCAGTATCGCTATCTTCAGGGAAAGTTATATGTACAGGAAGTCCTCGTAATAGGCCTGAGATTCGTTCCGGTATCATGTGGCTTTGAACAAAGAATAGGCACTAAACAAAACCTCTTTAAGATGCGTGTTACAATCAAACTGCCGGTGTCACGTATGTTACCCCACAATCAGTGCGACTCAAGTTAGGTAACACCGACGACAACCTCAACATCAAGGATTTGTCCGACTGGGTGCTAACATTAAGCCTTCTATGCAAGACTAGTAGTTTCAGGTGCAAGCATGGGCTTTGCTTATGTGAATCATGTTGCAAGTGCTAGCAGTAAAGTGATTACGTTGGGCCGGCTAAAAACTCCCTTTTACGAACCAAGATTTTGAATTCCTGGAAGCCTGAAGTGTTACCGATTAAGAGCCGATGCCTGTAAATCAGCTGAACGAATCGAATCCAGCGCACCTGCCTGAAGTTTCGGATGCGTTAAGCTTAACTTCAGCACCCAATTGAGCGTACCTTTACATAGAGCTTTGAGCTGGTAAAAGCACTTTTGTTTACAAACATTACCTTTACTTGCAAGCAGGGTGATCAATTGATATACGAAAATGGAAAGTTAATCCAATGGCTGATGTATGTATGCTCTCTTGCAGGTTTTGCACATTTTGCACAGCCGAATTAAAGTTCTGCCAGCAATGTTAAAGTGAGCTTTCTCCTAATTCAGCTGAGATTGTATAGTATTCATCCCATTCCCATATTTTTAGGGAAGCGGTTGTTGATGTTGAGGTAAGTCGTATCGCCGAAGCAGGGTAGCGCGAAAAGGAGTTATACAGGAGCTCGTAGCAACACTATCTAGAATCTGATTACATCGCGTCTCAATGCCTTTCTCCGTTTTGTTTGATTACTGAAAGAATAAACGAAAATTAACAGTTTGATGGAATACCACGATATTTTTACTGATTATCAAATTATTAAATAAAAAAAAAGAATCCTTAAAAGATAATAAATGTTGCATATCATCACAGGCAGTGTTTAATTTACGTAAACTTAATAAACTGAGTAAGATAAAGGATACGCGTAGAAGTAAGTACGCATTTTGGAAGTTGGCACTAGTGCTGCAGGAAAAAATTATACTATTCAAAACTAAGGTCGCAAATATCTAAATCAAGTACCTGGAACTAAAAATTTTGAGGCTAAGTTGAAGCCGGTATAACCGAGTCCGGTCTGAAACGAGGATTTCCTGTGTTTTTCATGAAGAAATTACTCGGACTGACAGTGCCAGCAACCGCAGGTCGTACTGCGAAGCCCTTCTGGCCTCAACTCTTTATTATTGTCTTTTTCTGAAAGTAAGATGTCGTTCGTGCGGGCTTGTTCTGTATTGCCCGCGTATCAACAACATAGTCAGTATACTCTGATAACAAAAGCTTGAAAAAATTTTACGACTGATCATCAACTTTCCTAGCCTGTGCATTTGTTTCCACCAATAAGGGCAATTGATGATAGTCTAGTTTGTCTAAGTTATCAATGTATTCTTATATTTATTCTTTTATCGGTAGTTTTATTATGGTACCCTGCGTCTTATTTTCTAAGCTAAAATGGTTTGTCCATGAAATGATTTCTCTACTCATTAGTCTGTGCTAGGGGAGCTATGGCGCCTCTGTAGTCCTGGATATCTTGTTCCGTCATCAAAAATTTGTCATTTTGTAGGGCGGGAAACAGTTTTGTCTTTCAAGTTAGCACTTTCGATCCCAGCGTCGAGAACGAAATGATAAGAAAAGTCAGAAATTATGACCGCGAGAGAACGTTAACACAAATTAAATAATATCGTTCCGCAATGGAACAATTTTCAGATAGATCTAAATTACTTTTTGCTAATCATTTCCGATTAAGAGATTAAAAATGGGGAGTTAAAAATTGCTAGTCTTTCACGAGCTACAAGAGCGTCAGAACTGCCCATCTCTGGCTAATGTCATTTCTAATCGCTATATTCTCACAGTTGCAGATAGCTTTTGTGTGTTTTCAATAGTTCATGCTTAGAATGTGTTTTCTAGGACTGCTACCTATTCTTATAGCACTTCATTGTATTTTGGTGCCTTGTTATCGATCAATTTTCTCCATTAATAATTTTCTCATATGACCGCGGTGTTTTAGTTACCCAAAACATGCATGGTTTTCTGTATATTTTCAAAATTTTACAAGTCTACGGTATCTGCGACCAGTATTTCAGTACCGGTATCTGTGTTGTTACCCGCTCTAAAGTGGTCGCTTCCGCCGGCTTAGGGTAGCGAAGACCATGAGGACCCAGTGAGGCAATTAGGGGAGGGGGAGAAGAAGACGACCCTGGGTTTCGAAGACCAAGTAATTAAGACTTCGAAGTAATCAATATAAAACATGGTGAATTCCCGCCACTAGAGAAGAAGTTCACTGCCGAAAACAAGTCACATAATTCTTTAGCTTTCTTAGATGTTTTAGTAACCCACAACGACTCAATGCTTGTCACGGGGGCTTACAGGAAGCCCACGTTCTCGAGCCTCGGGACAAGCTTTTTCAGTCACTACTACGATCAATTTAAGATCAATGCTATAAAAACCCTACTATTTCGAGCATACCATTTGTCCTCCTCCTATCTTACCTTCTCAAACGAAGTTAAATTACTCCGTACTTTCTTAAAAAAATAACGGTTACCCGCACCATCTACTGGACTACCACTGCAAATTGTTCCTAAACAAACTGTTTGATCCCGGAATCAGCAAACCCTCGGTCCCTAAATTAGACTTCTTTCATTCGCTCCCGTACTATAACATAGCCTCGGTCAGTGCAGCCAACTCACTGAAAACATTCCTTTCTGAAGCCTACCCACACATAAAATTTACATTTTTGTACAAAAACACACTTACCATAGGCTCATACTTTAAATTTAAAGACAAACCAGCCACACCGCTCCTGTCAGGTGTTATCTATCGTTTCAAATGCAGAGGATGCAACGCCTCGTACATTGGTAGCACTGGACAACATTACAAAGCTCGCATTGACCAACATTTAGGTGTATCAAGCCGAACCGGTCTACCACTTGCTAAACCTTCCCATTCAGCTCCCCGTCTGCATGCTGAGCAAAATGACCACCCCATAAGCAAAAATGACTTCTCAATCATTGCCTCCTCTAATCCAATCGAACTCACAACATTAGAGTCCCTTTATATCCATAGAACAAGACCTACCTCAACATTATGACCTCAGCTGTACCTCATCACACTATCCCCGACTAACTAACTGCACATCTGCCGACTGTACGGGAGCTGGCGCCCGGCCCCTGCTCACAGCTTGGTTCGTCCGCTCTTTGTGCAGGACAGACTCTCTTCCCCCATGACTGTACATGTTCATTTTCTTCCCGCCCTATTATAATGACTACAGGTGTACCACTCGTCACAACCATGGCTAACGCTGTTTCCTCCGACTGTACTCGCCCGTTTTTCCTCCGCTTCCCGTGCCACTCGACGCTTATATGAGGACCCCATAGCGCACCGTGGTCATTCGCCCTCTAGGTCGCACCCTGCTAACACCATCACATTTTAGGTCTTCTTAAAAAAATAAAAAAAATTGTTAGGCATCCGTAGAAAAGTTTTATTAGGTTTTTTTTGAAAATGGGAGAAGGTTCCCGAAACGTCAAATTTTAATATTAGTTCGTGTCGACTATTTTTTCAAGTATATATTATCTTCATTTATTTATACGCTAGAGATAAATTTTGCAATTTAAGACGATTTTTCAGGTGAAATTTGCTAAAATACTCCTAGGCTGCTCAGCCATACATTCGTCGATGATGACGTCACTTATTGGTGCTAATTTTTCGTGAGTATTCTCGTTAAGCTCGTTGCTTCCTGACAGTAACAGTCTATTGCTCGAACTTTCTATACTTGGCGACACGGCTATGTTTTATTTCAGCCCTAATGAGTCCTCCCGTTACATTCCTTGCTTCCTAGAAATCACTGTCCTGTTCTGGTTGTGCGCGTGCTTATAAGCTTCAACAGAATATTGACAAGTATGTTTGGCATATTGTTAAAGACCACAGCTACGATATATCATCGTAGAAAGAATTAATAGGTTCATTCTTCTGATAGTGATTGAATTAACAGCATAGTTACCTCACAGCACCGGTATATTCCGAGCTAATTAGGTGGGAAGCGTCCTATTTCTAAGACATATTGCACGCCAACGAAGCATGTTATTGTAGCAGTGCAAGCAAACAAAAATTTGACAGGGTTCTTTGAAATTTCGATAACAAAAGGTGCTAAAGGCGCATGGAAGAAGCTGTAAACTTAATAACAAACTTTCATATAAACAAAAGAGTGCAGTTATTGACTTGAAACTTGCATTATATGTTGGTATACTCACTGTCTTTCTTAGGCGCTGTCACACGGACGTAGAATTAAATGTAGCTACGATCATGTCTAGAATTCAGTCAAAAAATACTGAAGTACTTGACTTTTAGCTACTCAGTATTAAGGAAAGTATATACATATTAGCATATTAGTGAAGGCAGGGTAGTTTTTTGTCCTAAATACCTCCGAATTTCTTCACCCACCCATCAAGAAATGAATAAATTTGATGACCTTGTGATCAACTTTATCGGTGAATGAGTGAATGTGATTGCAACGAAGTCTCTGATGCCGATGCCACTCGCTGGTCAAAAGAACGAGTATCGTCATCTTTTCGTCCGAATGTGTTGATCTCCCTATTCAAATAGCCCATACTTGCAAAGAACCTTGATTAGATTAGATTAGACTAGATGGGCGGCAGTAGACCAACCAAGAGGCCCATTCCCAAAGAAGACACCGGGACTTACACCCCGGCCCTCTGTGAGCTATTGCCATTATGTAGGATGTAGAGAAATTGAGAAACGAAAGGAGAAAAAGTGGAAGATAAAAAAGGAAAGAAGAAAGGAAACATAAAAAAATATAAAAAAAGAATGGGGAGAAGACTCTCCGCCATAGAGATGGTCATGAATGCCCGCAAGCATGATCGATAGCCGCTGATATGCGGAGCTTATATATATAGATGGGGCGGAAGTGCGAAGAAGCCAGCTTAAAATGGCTTGGGAAGCTTTGGCCGTCCTCCTCGTCGAGGAGGAGTTCTTAGCTGTGGAATATGTCTCTCCCAATGTATGTCAAGACGATTTTAAAAAGAGTTATCCTACTTCGCCCCAACAACGTCGGAAGGGAGTCTATTACAAATGCTGACTACCTACATATGAAATAGGGAAAGAACTGCTGACTTAAGGTTGTTCTTCCAGCTTTATGCTTGAGTTTTTGACCGTTGTTTCGCAAGCGATCATAGGGTCTTTTTTCAAAGAGTCACGTTATAGGTACGTCGTTGAAGCCATCCAAGTACTTGAATGTTTCTTTTAGTTGCCCCTGAGTCGTCTTTGCTTTGAGAGAAATCAGACCCAGTTCTTTCAGGCGACGTTCATACGACTTGTTTCTCAGATGAAGTATCAGTTTCGTTGCTCTGCGTAGGACTCTTTCCATGTTATCGATATCTTTACAGAGTAGTGGCGACCAGAATTAAACAGCAAATTCTAAGTGTGGCCTCACTACTGTACAAGGGAACAATGATGCCCTTGGACTTGTATTCGAAATTTCTGGTGATGAATCCGAGTGCTCTGCTTGCCATTTTCACACTCTTGTCAACTTGCTGACTGTGTTGTAGTTTGTTTGAAATAGTGATTCTGAAGTCACGTTGTTGAGTGACAGTAGCCAATTCCGTTATAAATCCCTCCAAATACTATGATACGCGATATGTCCGAAAGTAACTAACGGCACTTGCGGAGTAAACTGAACTGATAAATATTTTTACACCATTTCTTGGAAATCTCAAAGTTGTGTTTACAGGAGTTCAAAATAACGTTTGCATGATAAGAAGACGATACTCGTTCTTTTGGCTAGCGTTTGTCAACGTCATGAACAGCATATGTGATGTAGCAAGGTTGGAGAAAATCCGGAATGAAAAGATATGACGAAGGTTATGTGTGAGGAAAGTCAGAAAGCCATCAGAGAGAGTGAATCAAAGGGTTTGGTTACATTGAGCATGTGGAAAGAATGGCTGAAGCAACCTGAAATTACCATGTTTCAATTATGTCTACATGTTGACAGGTTATTGCATAGCAGTAATTATTTAAACACCTACAGATCGTCTGTAAAGTGACATGGACGGGAAAATATTTTGGAGTGTTCTATTAATTTGTGTTACCCTGTCGGCAATCGAACTCTAAAAGTTTCTGATATCAAACTGGCATTCTAACGCCGATCAACTGGCCTTCTCTCCTGGCGCCCATGCAGTATGTAACACAGTGCTAATTCATACTGACGGAGCTCTGGAAACTAGACTATGAACCTTTTAGTTAAGTTACAGATCCATAGATCAGGATTAGCTGTTTTAGGGTAATCTGGGGTAATCGACAACCTTCAGTTAGGGTAATCAGAGTCACCTCCCGTGGAAACCCTGGCGGCTGCCCACTGCTCAGGCCAGCCCCTGACTCTTAGTAGTGTGTGTGAGTCGAAGTGGGTAGCTTGTTGCCTCTGCGCGCTCTTTGTTTATTGAGTTTTCATTATACGTAGTCAAATTTAGATGCATGTAACGTTAGTTCCATAGCTAACAGTGGTTGTTGAAGCAATTGTGTTACCGGTATCGTAGTAGAAACTGTATCAATTGGTCACAAGCTAGCAATCATTGGTCAAGATTTTACCGGTCAAACTTTTAAATTGTTGCAGCGGCGCACTCTTTGTCTAATGAGTTTTCATTATACCTAGTTGCATTTAGATGCATGTAACGTTAGTTCCATAGCTAACAGTGGTTGTTGAAGAAATTGTGTTACCGGTATTGTAGTAAAAAAGTGTATCAAGTGGTAACAAAGCAGCAGTCATTCGCTAAAATTTTAAAGGTTCAACTTTCAAATTAGACAAGTTGTTTACAACGTGTTCACTATATTTTTGCTTGAATAGGCTTGCCTTTGTGTCTCGTTGGAATTTATTTATACTTTTAAGCGTTTATTAGACGTACTATTCTGTGTACGTATATGTGTGTTTTCATTACCTTTAGAATAGGGCAGTCTCTAAGCTCCGTATGTCTGCGGCTCTTGATCGTGCTTGCGTGCATTCATGATCGTCTCTTTGGCAGGGATTCTTCCCGTTTTTTTCTCTTTTCTCCAATCCTCTATATCCTTTTAACATAATGGCAATAGCTCATAGAGGCCGGGGCGTCAGTTCCGGTATCTCTTTGGGAATGGGCATATTGGTTCGCCTACTGCCGCCTATCTAATCCAATCTTATCTCCTAGTGTTGAACAACGTCGTTATATTCATTTTAGTTGTTGTCTCATACTTTATAATCGCGCAAAATATTTTCAATACAGCTGCTTGCTAAATATATAAACCACCATGTCAAATAAGTGCAGCATTGTCAATTGCAATGGTAACTATGAAAAGGAGACTAAATATCGGGTGTTTAGGTAACTCAAGGCAGAGTCAGAGGCAAACATGGCTGCATGAATGTGCTTGTTCCTCGTACTAGCACCGTACATTTGTTATCTGTGAGAAACACTGGCCATCACAGTCGACCTCATACGTTAGCCCACCTGGAGGATTTACTAGGCTAGCTATTCCCTAAGAATCTTCAATATCCCTGCTTCTTGTTTACCAACACCTAAGCCAGCACCACATAAACCCAAGCAGGAGGATGAACAGCTTCATCATTTTATGAAGATAGATGTTATAAATTCATTTCTCAACTTCTCACCAGATAAGAATTAACGAAGAAATATGAAAACGTAATAATATTTCGATCACAAGACAAGCTTTTACTAGTTTTTGTGTCCAAAGATTTCCAGAATTAGTTTGCCGTTGCTTGAGTACAATAAATTTACGTTGTGTTCTCCACTCCCTGACGAGTATTCCACTGACAAAAATACTAAGCCCAAATAATGGTCTGAGAAGCTACTCCCAATTCCTTGAAGCTGTGCATGTCTGTTATAATTATGCCTATAATCTTACGTTCAATGATGTCATAAACAAAGTTGCATTGCTTCTCAAGGCTAGAAAATCAGGGTTAGCAGACCCGAAGCAAACGAAAATTTGCAATTTATTACTAGACAATTGCAACTTTTAACTGATAAAACCTACTATGTTGCAGATTACTGCCTTGCCAAAGAGTCATTTCCCAACTGCAGCTATGAATAATAAAACTTTGTCCCGAGACGGCGGTTCGAATTTATCCCGAGACGGCGGTTCGAGTTGCACAGCGTCGGAATTAATGCGCTATCTTATAGTACTTCCAAGCAAACGAAAGGTGTTGTGTCTTCCGTAAACATTGATCAAGTTTTGCAGAAAACCTATCAGAAGGTTAGGAACAATCAGCAGAGAAACGTGTTTTTGATAATTGACGAAGTAAAAATTCGTCCAACAGTAGCTTTCTCAAATGGTGTATTGAATGGTGTAGCAAAGAATGATCCTAACTCCAAGGCAACATCGATGTTGTGTGTAATAATGAAATGCTTGCACGGCGGACCTAGCCCTATGGTTTCAGTAACACCTGTTCACCAGCTTACTGCAGAGTACCAATACCAAGTTGTGAAAGAAGCAGCTGTCCTTGTTGAACAGCCAGGTTGGATTGTTAATATAGAGAAAGAACTAAGCCTGATGTCGCTAGAGGCTTATGAATATTCTTTCTGTTATGAATGAATCTTACGATCTTCGAATGCCCTACTTAAAGGTCTGCATAATTTATATAAAGACAACGAAAAGAATGCCGTCCTGTATCAAACATCCTTCAAGGAAGCCCGTCTGTCAAACTAACATCTTGTTGGTAAATATTAATTTTTCTTTATTCATTGAAAATGAAAGGGATTATTAGCTATTTTATTACTTCAGATTTTTCTGCCAATGTGTTAATCTTAAGTATGTCAGCATCTATGACTAATTTAGGAATGAGTAAATATGTTTATGTTAGCACATCTAATGGCCTTCGCTAGCGTACTCAGAGACAGCTCTACTCGTCCTCCCTTGAGTAGTGCTTGCTTTCGCCATAAAAGTTCAGCCACTTCGCAGCTGCTTGAGCCCAGGGCAAGAGTCTCGCAACCGCAGACATGGTTTTTCAAAGTTCGGGATCATGAGCTCAGAAACATTATGACCCTATTCTAGACTATGCCAAGGCAAAAGAAATGTAGACGTAATATATTTATATTTAACCAAAGCATTCGATAAAGTAGACCATGGAATACTACTACTCAAACTCTTCAACATGGGCATCCGTGGCAAATGTCTTAGATGGATCGAAGTTTTCCAGACAGACCGCGCCCAAAGTGTAATTATAAATAATAAAGAGTCCAAACGACAGCCGGTACTCAGTGGAGTCCCAGAAGGCACCGTGCTTGGTCCAATACTCTTCCTCATCATGATAAATGATATGGGGCACCAATGCAGGTTTGCCGTTCCCTCATCGTTCGCTGATGACACACGGATATTAGCAGCGGTACAATCAGTGACAGACATACGGAATGTGCAATTGTATCTAACCATCATCTTTCACTGGACATCAGTTAAAAACATGACCTTCAACGAATCAAAATTTGAACTTTTACGATATGGAAAAACTTCTCCCTTACTAAATCTACGTCCTACAAGACGAAAGATGGGAGTAAAATCGAAAGAAAGCAAATTTTAAAGGATCTTGGGTTGAGAATACAAGATAATGTCACTTTTGAAGATCATGTGGCTCGAGTTGTTACCAAAGGCAAGAAGGGCAGCGGATGGGAGCTTCGAAATTTCTCTCTCACGAGAGGCAGACACAATGCTCACTTTATGGAATTAACTGTTACTGCCAAGGATTGAATACTGTTCACCTCTTTGGATGCCAAGCTAACGGGAAGACTTAGAGCGCCTCGAAGCTATCCAGAGATGGTTCACTGCCAAAATCCGGGCCATGAAAGATTTAAACTATCACGAAAGACTTGCTCAACTTCAAGCGTACTCAATTTAAAGGAGATTCGAACGTTATACGATCATATATGATTGGAAAATTCTAGACGGAACTACCGTAAACGTCAATGCTAGAATCCAAACCAGATGCTCAGACCGTATTAGTCGCATTTGTGAAGTGCGAATTTCGATCAAAATTGGTGGTGATGTAATAGCCACAAAATATTTTAATAGTTTCGTGGTCCGAGGGGCGAGATTATTCAACAAAATGCCACGTTCACAAAGTGTCACCAGTACAGAGACTGCGAAATTTAAAAACTTACTGGATGCATGCTTACTGAAAGCGCCAGATAAACCTGCTGTAGGCGGCTACGTGAACTCTGGGGATAGCTCGCTTTTAGCCATCCTGTTGGTCACAGATTGCAGTATCACCTCTGCACAAGATGGGTAGCGTGCACAACACCACCTGGACCTCGTCCGAAATATCATCAAAGGTGTCAAAGGTACATCGAGGACCCAGGAACTAAACAGCATCTAAGGCTTTCTTTTTCCTTCGATTCTAGCACAGTGAGGAATTGGTAATGAGTATAAATGCTAGAAGCCGTAGTTAGTGCCGAGAGCTCACTTGAGGAATAACTCGCCATATTTCCTCTCATTTTGCGTTGCTTGAGGGTTCCACTCAATGAAAATCTGCTGTGCTGATTTGGGAATCGGACGCTAGGCTGCGACAAGGGGCGCTGACCCCTCTGTCTCCTCCGGCACCGAGGGGCAGCGTCTGATATCTGGCCGTTACATCACTGGTGTCAACATCTGCTCCTTGTTTGAGGACCGTTTGTAGAGTATGGTGTACAATGCCGTCTTGCGCTGTGTCTAATGGGCACTGACAACTTAAAAAAGGAACAAAGTGACAAGCGAATATATACTTTGGTTTCATTCAAGCAACTGGAAGAATTATATGTCAGTGTGTCAGACACAAGCATTATGCGAAAACACGGACATGTCGATTTGCTTGATATTGAAATCAAAACTTAATTTCCTCCCAAGAATAATGGGGGTGCATTATTGTTTTACAATCAGCAATTATAATAAGATGTTCTGTATATGAGAATCCACCATAAATATTAGAATTATTACACTAGTGTAACCAAATAAAACTAGTTCCGTCATTATCTGCCGAATCTAAATGGAGTTGTATTGTTGAATTATTATTCTAAACAAAACTCAATGCCGGAGCATTAACGACGGGGAAACGGAGCCCAAACGAGCCAACAAGAAACTGAAAGACTCCCAAAACGTTACTAAGATAAGAAACTAAAAACTTCACGGGTGAATTGAACGCCTGTAGACTCACACGGTTGAGTTCTGCGTTCGGTTTCCGGTAATGAAATCCAAGCTAGTACCGTTCTAGGTATAAAATATTGAGCGTATAGAAGCAAGTTAAGCACATGACCGTCTCCAAAGTTAAACGATGAGTTTCGGTCGCAGCTCGTGTGTTCTTTCCAAAAATCCTGGGAGCAGGAACGGTAGAATGTAACCGGAGTACTTCATTATAGAATACCTTGTAGAACAAATAATAGCTACAGTCGGTCTACGAGAGAAGTTGGCCACATCATTACGTTCGCACAGCACGAAGATCGGCCAAGTCTGTCCAGCAGACGAATATGACTGGCGGTGATCGATGCTCAGATAGGTAACCTAGCGCCGAGAAAGAAATATAAACCTCCAACTTCCTTGTCTTTTAATTTATGTTCTTGCTCTGCGTTGCTTAGCTATATATTCAAAAACAACGTATGAACCTTTCGTAGGAGCCCAACTCTACACGAAGTGTGTGAGACCGACGCCTGACGTTGGCCTCAGAATTAAGCCGTTCAGCAAAGAGGGCATCGAGCATCCGAAAGGACGTTTCAAATAAAGCTGTTCCCAAAGAAGAAGCCGACAATACAGTTAAATCTTACAGGACTAATTCTACTCTAAGTTATTCACTGCAAGAAATCTTTCGTTTAAGGAAAGCAATAGTACAAAAAACTCCTGCTGTGATACATCACAGACTGATGAAGGCAGAGTTGTGGAGCAAAACTGAAAAGAAAGAGGTCACAAATGACCAAATTTTGATTCTTCTTCATAGATTTTCTCAGATGAATGAACGTGACAATTTGAAAATGTTCAGAAACTTGCGCGTAAAACGTTCGTGCATCCTCTGATATAACAATGTCCAGTGCTGCACCTCGAGCTCACTCAAAATACTTTTGCTTTCCTTAACAGCTGTCAGAAGCAGAAGGCTTTCTATCTGCAGCCCGTAAGAAAACCCTAACGTTTTCAGCGCAGCGAAGGCTCTCCATTTTCAAAGCCAATGCCATTAATCATTTCAATTTATTGCTAATGATTCTAAAATGAGCAAATGCATAACATAGAGTTATATTTCTCTCTGGTGATAGTAAATAATGAACAGGTGACCTAGTTTAGATTCCTTCCCGCTGATACTGTACTACAATATTTAAAATAAAGCTTGACCTCAGCAGGGCAGCGTACCTATGTCAAGACTCGTTTGCGGAGGTAACAGCGTAAAAGACCGACTGACAATCATTGAATTAGTTTTCTCTGCATTCAAATTCGTTCCCAGGTAAAGTAGTAGTAGTATTTTGACGATTTAACCGCCGCTGCCATGAAAGTGATCCACGTAGTTAGAATTATTCATACTCCAGAATGAGCCCCATGCTTTTATCCGCCACTAAAGTGCTGGCAATAAAGTATAAAACACCCCCTAAATATACTAATAATCTTTTAATTATCCCACATTTTTCCCTGGAGATTTGAGAGTTACTTCTATAAGGCATCAGAGTTAGTATATATAATAAATTTCATGATAAATTTCCAGAAAAAAAGTATGACAAAAAGTACAGATTTAAGGGTGGACAAAGGACAAGACACATTTTAAACATTGGTCTACTCGTTCTACTTCACAATGTCAAAGATAGAATAAGCACATTCAGTTCGTAAACAACCCTAACTGCTGTCACGATTCACTAATACAGTGCGTACTGGCCGTGTTACACTGCTTTTCGCTAATAATTCTTAAACAAATTGTTGGATCACTATGGTATTTCAACACAAAGCCTGTGTTGTTAACACCCTTACCTAATTTTTGGCTCACATAGCATATTGCTATACGTGTTTACAGAGGAGTTAACTCGTGTATATTAAGCTTATGTTAGGCTGAAGCCATGAGGTTCCATCTACACATTCAGACCAGGCGCCTGGGGCGTGCTGCAATCAGGCCTTCGGTGGGACCTAACCTACACCGGCTTCCAATGCAACACAAGTTGGGTAATACCGGATGACGCCGACCACAACCCTATAAAATTGCAGAGTTATGCGCTGGGTAACACTGCTAGGGTTTTTTTAACAAACAATGACTTTGATGCTTAACTATTAGTATTAAAAAATGGATAACTGCCATATATTGCTTGAATTCCTGCATTTGAAGCACTTTTGGGCATATTTTCAACTTTTCACCCCAAAATACCGCCATTATAAGGCTTCACCAGAAATGTGTAGGTACGAATTTTCTGCAAATTCCTCAACACTTCTTGGGGGCACTAAGATCGCACGTCGCATTTACCGCTACAAGGGCGGACACTGGGTAACACTGTGAAGGTAACACCGGCGTCTGATGGCAACACGCCATATAATTATAAGGTAGTCGTACATTTTTTAGAGTTGGTATCAACTGTTAAGTAGCAAAGTCAATGTTTGTTAACAAAATTTAGCAGTGTTGCCCAGCTCATAACCCTAAAATTTAGGAGGGTTGTCGTCAGTGTCACCCGGTGCTACCCAACCTGTGTAGCATTATGTGCCAGTGTAGCACAAGTAACACCGAAGGCCTGATTGCAGCATGCCCCAGGCGCGTGGTCCAAATGTGTAGACGCAACTTCCTGGCTTCAGCCTAATATAGGCTTAATATACACGAGTTAACTCCTCTGTAAATACGTCGAGCAATATGCTATGTGGGCCATAAATTAGGTAGGAGTGTAAAAGACTTTCTGTTGAAAAACCATAGCTATCCGACAATTCGGTCAATAATTTTTAGCGAAAAAGAGTGCAACACGGCCAGTGCAAACTTTAGTAAAACAATTGTAAACAGTTATAAAGTGATAAATAGAGCCTCTGCAAAATGCTACGGCATCGCCCCTTACTAACATCCAAAGAAGTAAAATTTATGTTTACTACCAGGATAGAAAATGCATTAGCTTCCATGCAAAACAAATATCCAGGTCCCGCACTGTTGTAACTGTACCATAGGGTCCAACTTTAAATTTAAAGACAAACCACCCACGTAGCTTCTGCCAAGTGTTATCTACCGTTTCAAATGCAGAGGATGCAATGTCTTGTACATTGGTAGCTCTGGACATTTCAAAGCCTGTATTGACCAATATTTAGAAGTATTCAAAACCCTCACATTCAGCTCCCTGCCTAAATGCTGAACAAAACGACCATCCCATCAGCAAAAAATTACTTCTCAATCATTGACTCTTCTAATCCAATCTAACTCATAACATTAGAATCCCTTTATATCCATAGAACGAGACCTAGCTTCAACATTATGACCTCAGCGGTACCTCTTCACACTATCCAGGACTAACTAGCTCCACATCTACCGACTTTACAGGAGCTGACACCTGGCCCATTCTCACAGCTCTGTTCATTAGCTTATTAGATTATAGCCCATGACTGACATTTTTCCTCCAACTGCACATGTTCTTTTGTCCCAGCTCTAGAATCACTATACATCCATAAAACAGAACCTAGTCTCAATATAATAACTACAGCCGTACGACTCGTCACAACCCATGACTGACACTTTTACCTCCGACTATACTTGCTCGTTTTCCACCGCTTTCTTTGCCGTCCGATGCTAATACAGTGCCTAAAGATAAGTATTTGCACAACTCTATTTGTTCTGTATTTTTAAAAATTCAGGGTCTGCTTTAGGATAATTAATACAGGAAGTTTATATAAAATATATATAATAGAACATTTAAACAAAACAGTCAAATGTGCACTAATAACGTGAAAATTTAACACAAGTAAAAGTAATGAAGGTCAAAAGTATTTGACCAAAATAATATGATGTTGAATCTTTGATATTTAATAGTATAATTTGAATAAATTAATTTGGAAATTATTGCAGAACGTTCACGAAACGTCTCGAAACAAATGCAATGTAAACAAACCACAGCCAGCGCAATAATTACCTCTCTAGACCTCGTTGAAGTCGGCACACTGTTACTACAATGCCCAAAGTGAAAGAAATCCTCGAAGCTACTCGTAAACGGATAATTCGGCTCCTTAGTGAGGGATTACCTTATATAGTAATAGCAGAATGTGTCCATGTTCCTTCTTCAACGGTTGGAGCAATAGCCCGGAAGCATCAAGTGACTGGGGCGGTCTCCAACCTGCCACGAGCTGAAGCTCCGCGTAAGATCATGGGTCGTCCTCAGCGCTACATGCTACGTAACGTGACTAATGACCCCATGGCAGCTCGTGCTGACTTTCAGAGTGAACTGGCGTCTCAGGGACTGCATGTCAGCAAGAAAACTATTGTTAGGGAATTGAACTGTACTGACATTCATTCTTACACTCCTCGCAAAACTCTTCTTCTTACAGCAAAACATGTCAAGAGCCGCTTAACATTTGCCAAAGACCACCTAGACAAAGGAAATGAGTTTTCGAAAGGGGTTATATGTTCTGACGAAAGTAAAATAGAACATTTTGGCCGAAACAAAGCTCGGCATGTATGGAGGAAACATGATACTGCCTATGACCCCAAGAACACCATCCCCACCGTGAAGCATGGAGGGGGCAGCATCATGGGTTGCTTTACTGTCCATGGTGTTGGGGATTTTCATATAATTGATGGCAAGATGAACGGATTCATGTACAGAGAGATATTAGAGGAACAGATGCTTCCAAGTGCCAAAAAATTCTACGGACGGCGCAGGTGGACCTTCCAACAACACAACGACCCCAAGCATACTGCGAATTTAACGAAAGAATGGTTTCAAAACAAGAAAATAAATGTTCTTCCATGGCCTAGCCAATCACCGGACTTTAATCCAATAGAAAATTTGTGGCGTCTTTTTAAATCTGGCGTCCAAAACGGTGTCCCAAAGACCTTACTGAGTTAAAGGTTATCTGCATGAAAGAAGGGAAAAAATACCATCAAGTGAATGTGAAAAGTTAATTTCCAGCTATAACAATCGTCTCCATGCCGTTATTGCCAATAAGGGTTACGCCACCAAGTACTTATGTCCTAATTTTTTTTTTTTTTGTCAAATACTTTTGTCTCTCATTACTTTTGCTTGTGTTAAATTTTCTTGTTATAAGTGCACATTTGAATGTTCTGTTTAAATATTCTATTATATATATGTTATATAAACTTCCTGTATTAATTTTCCCAAAGTAGTTCCTGAATTTTTTTAAAATATATAAAAAATAGAGTTGTGCCAATACTTATGTCCAGGCACTGTATAAGGACCCCCATAGCGCACTATGGTCATTTGCCTTTTAGGTCCCACCCTGTTAACACATGTTCAAACTTAATTGAACCAAAATAATATTCTTTCAGGCATCCTTTGTAGTTTTTAGTTACAATTTCTGATGATGGGATAAAATTCACGAAACGTTAAATTTATTTTTTAGTCGACGTATGTAGTTATTATATATTTGTCTGTCCACCCCCCCCCCCCAAAAAAAAACCGACAGGTAGAAGAAGGTGAGCAATTTTCATTATTTTTTGTTGGGAGTTTGGTGGGTTGACCTAGTTGTGACCCATGCCAAAAAGCTAGATCTAGCTTGCTATAAAAATGACGTCGTTGAATATACCTTCACCGCAACAGAGTGTGTTTCACCCCGAGGCGTTCTATTTTCAATTGTTATAATTAACTACAACGCCTCGTGGCGTAAGACCATCATCCGCGGTGGGGGATAAATTCAGCGTAGTCATTTTTGATGAACAAGGCTAGGGCACAGCCCCCAATTGCTATTATATCACAACGGACTGGCAACGTGGGAACAGAGAAACTCCACGAGGTTTACAAACCTCAACGCTACCAGCCGTGCGAGCGAAGAAAAAAAAAAGAAAGATAAGATATGAGATCATAGAATAGCTCTGTGTACAGATCGTTTAACGCTGCCAAACCCGCACCAGCAAAGACAGAGCCAGCAAAACCATTCCAAACGTCCACACATGATAGAAAAAAGGAACGAGAATACTGGCCCGTATGGCATAGTACCGGTTCCAAGGTAAACTCATAAAGAGCACGAGTACGCCGAGGACCCTATACCTCAAACGAGCAAATGGATCCCGAAGAAAATCAGACAGTGGATGACTAGGGCAATTATATAATTTATACTGACAGCAGAATCAACAACTCTGCGACTAGTAAATCTTTAACAAGATGATACAGGTCCGCTGTATGTACGATGAATAACAAAGGGCCCAGATCACTACCCTGTGAGACACCAGAAACCACGTCCAAAAATTCGCTCCTCGTCCCATCAACAACTACACATTGATATATGCCAGATAAAAACTGACTAATTACTTCGAAAAATGAACCACCAATACACATCAATCTTAGCTCTTGGAGCAGTCCGAGGAGATTCCCGAGATCAAAAGCACCACTAAAGTCAAGCTGTACAAACATGGCCTCGTGACCCCCATCAAAAGCCAGCTGCAACACATGAGAAATGTGTAGCAGAGCATCACAAGTTCCCTAGTCCTTACGAAAACCATACTGCGTAGGGGGAAGGACACCCTGCTTCTCAAAAAAGCTACCCTACCTCGACGCAACCAACCTCTCATAAACTTTCGACAAAACAGGAGTGATCGAAATGGGCCTATAGTTGGACGTTCCATATGAGACAGAGTCCTTCAGAAAAGGCGTCGAATGAGCGATACGCCAGCATTCCGGAAAAGAGCCGAGCCGTAATATCCGACGGACCACAGTGGCAAGCGGGGGCTGTGAGCACACCAGACACCCTCCGAAAAAAGAGAGGAAACATACCCGATGGATCAGCCTCCCCATAAGGGTGCATCTCAAGAAGAAGGCGGTGCACTTCAGTAGATCTGAAGGCAAAACCGAAGAACATCGGTTCTGGGCCACACGCTAAAGGAATGCGCACCCGATCCCGACTCTGCTTTCCATCAAAGTAGTGCAACAAAAGGTTCGACTTGGCAGCAGGGTCCGTAATAAGATCACAACCAGCACCAATTAAAGGGGGGGGGGCAGAAAGCTCACAACAAGCACGGTGCTCCTCTAGGTGGACTACCACTTACGTGGGCTAACAAACAAAGCTAACCTCAAATTATGCTCCCTCTCAGCTTCCTTATAAGTAGTCCGAGCCCGACGCGTCAACAGCAGACCGGCTAGTACGCCAACGGGTATATGCCTCCCGCTTCAACTAGTGCGCCCTCCGACAGGCATCATCAAACCAGGGCTCATCGCCTGTTCTGACCGTAATGAAGCGGGAAGGGACATAGGCACCATGTCAGATAAAAGCTGATCCAAAGTAGATCCAGGATCAGGGTGTACTACGGCGGACTGCAGAAAGTTGTATTTTTGACGTCGTAAATGCCATCTTCGAGTGAGCTCCATCTTATGACACGCCTAAATAAATTGCTTTCGATACATAATTTGGGCACAAAACGGTGTTATTTTCACAGTTTAAACACATCGTCTGTCTCTATTAACGAAAATATATTAATAAGCGAACTTAGGAAAAACATTTTATAACCAGCGAGCAAGTAGCCTATAGGTCTGTTACCTACTATAATGTAGAAAAAAGAATGGAATATTAAGATAGATAGGCCAAATTATGAAATTTAAAGCTATAGAAGTGCTTATGTAAACATGTATTCACCGTTTTTTCTAACAAAACCTTTTTTCAAAACTTCATAGTTCAGGTATTTTATAAAGTGTACCTAATATAACATTTTTTTGGTTTTGTGAATGAACGCAAGATATGTAAAGGCACTCTACTGGCAATACGAGCCTTACATTTATCCAGTAGTTAAAGCTGTTTACTGCACAGTACATTGATTTTGCCGTTTTACTGAGTGTATGCTGTACATAAACCGACTGAACATTTCGTACTACCGTAATAAGTTCTCACACACACATTGCTGTAACGTCGCTTGCCGACAATAAGTAGCATCAAAACTGTGGAAATTTATCTTTCGCACCAATCCTAAATAGACAAGGAACAAAAAAAGGAAGATGTTCGCACAACTTTATTATTCAACGATGTCAAGCGCACGAAACGGCGTGGCTGACTAATTATTTTAATAAGGATCTATCGTTGCCTAGATTCAAAAATAGCTCTAGGGCACAACACGAACAGTTAATGTCTGGTTCTCTCTCTTTGCTAATAAGAAACAAAAATATAAATAGCAGATGATAAATAAAACAGCGAAATATTATTGGCAGCGCAATTATTGCCCCCAACAGTTGCGGTGGCTTCCAATTAGTAGTTAAATCCGCAACCACAACTTCACCGACCAATTTAGGGCTTTTAGAAGTTAGAAGACCGAAAGGACGAGTTAATCCTGCATGATGATAGCAACGCATTAGGCCGAGGCAGGCTTACAGGAGGAAAGTCCGAGCCACCAAGAACCCCGGCCCAAGCGACATCGGCCGCCAAACAGGAGCTGCCCAGAATCGTCATGCTTTATTTACATATAGATAAATTAATTAGGTTTGCCAACGGTGAGGAAGGAACCCGGCAGACAGGAACAAGGAGCGAAGGGCGACGAATGCCGCGTGGCAACAAGGAGGTCGCCACCTCGTCAGCCGCCCAGGTAATTGTACTGGCTGAATGGAAGGAAGAATTCGTATTAACGAACCTACTAATTGTTCTTTAGGGACACCGGCGTAATGCAATTCGTATTGGCAAGTGTGCACGGCATGATTCCTGAAGCTAGTTACCTTGAGTTACCTTAGCTTGAGAGTCTTCGGAAGAAGTCCAGGTGACGTTGCTCACTTCACCCCACGTGTGTGGAGTCACTCTGCTGGGTGTCTTCTGAGGTGCCGCAGTTTGTGACTAAAGAGAGAGAGCCAGCAGCGAATTATCTCCACAGTGCACGTAACCGCTGACCGCTGGTCTATCTGGTATTCTTTTTAAATGTGAATCCAGCAAATTTTTGAACTCTACAGTTTTGATATCAGTGG
>LQNS02278180.1:1661781-1683222 GCA_001587735.2 Parhyale hawaiensis | reverse complement strand
CTTCGCACTTCAGGACATAGTGTAACGCTACTACATCGCACTTCAGGACATAGTGCAATGCTACTACTTCGCACTTCAGGACATAGTGCAACGCTACCACTTCGCACTTCAGACCATAGTGCAACGCTAACTCTTTGAAGTGAAGTACCCATTGATAAACTACTTTTCATAGTGCCATACTCCATAGTACTGTCAACACTACAGGTTCGTACGCCTACCTACCTTGAGAAGCTTCGGAAGAAGTCCAGGTAACGTTATTCACGTCAATTTACTTGTGTGGAGTCACTCTGCTGGGTGTCTTCTGTGGTGCCACAGTATGCGACCAAAGAGAGAGTCAGCAAAGAATTATCTCCACAGTGCACGTAACCGGTGGCCGCTGGTCTATCTGGTATTCTTCTTAAATTTGAATCCAGCAAATTTTTGAACTCTACAATTTTGATATCAGTGGCGTTTCGAAAATGCCGAGGCATTTTGTTAAACAATCTTGCTATCCGTACAGCGAAGCTATTAGAATATTTTGTGGCCACGGCTTTTCCACCATCTCTGCTTGGGATGCGAATATCACAGGTCCTTCCAGTTCTTTCCGAGTGTCTGGCGACAATCCGCTCATTCACATTCACAGTGATACGTTCCAGAATTTTCTAACCATATGTGATTGTAAATCGTTCGAATCTGCGCTGTATTGAATACAAGTGGAGACAGCTGAGTCGTTTGTGGTAATCGTACTCCTGCATGCCTCGAATTTTGGCTCTGAACGATCGTTGGATACCTTCAAGTTTTTCGAGCTTTTTTCATGTACTCGGCATCCAAAGTGGGGAACAGCATTCTATTCTAGCAGGGATTAATTGCTTCCATAGTGTGAGCATTACATCTATTTCGCGTGACGAGAAAGTTCGTAAAACCCATCCACTCCATCCTTTTCCAACAGCGATAACTCTAGCAATTATGCAAAATGAAATTTTAATGCTGTGCCGTCCAGGGTATTGTTTGAAATCCGTACTGCTTTATTTTAACTCAGAACGGCGAAGCATATTCAAAATGTTGCAGAATATAATAACGTAGTATTTGGGCTACCCACAGTAATACTTTTCCGGACTGCCCCTTATTTTTATTAGGCTATGTTATTACTATGTCGCGTTGACAAATTTAATGCCGAAAAACAAGTTTGACTTCCTTCAGTAATAGATACGAAAAAAAAAACTTTAAAATATCGTAATTTTTCTGGTATTAATTTCTGAAACAAGCGGTTCTGACTTTTGGAAAGAGTATCACAAACTATAATAAAATGTCTAGTTCTCGGGAACATCCAGAACGTTCCGGATTTTAAACAAACTCCACCGTCTACCTGACCATTCACTCACATTAACGAATGTATCTGAAATATGTTATTGCATTCATAATAGAACGTAATTTTTATATTAAACTACTGCATTCTAGCCACATAATATAATGTTCACCAAAGCACCAACTATATTTTCATTACTTCGATTTCGTTCCACCCTGTATGTGTAGCATCGCGCTATGCAACGTAGACATTTCACCTTGCCGGAAGTTCTGTTCTACAACACATATGTAACTCATATTTATACAATTCAAACCCTCTGGAACTACGAATGCTTGTATTTCCTATCGGAGCCATTCATGCTATTGGGTCTACGATTCCAGGGGTGTTAGATATCCCGAACAACCTTAAGTTCTGATACCTGACGTTTTTTTCGATGAATCCTCCTATGCAAACCGAAGAGATCCATGACAGAGACGAAAATTTTGTTACTTGGTTAAGATGTGGCGCATCACCGCGGTAGGTATTAGCGCCTCAAAAGACGAAAATTTTGTTACTTGGTTAAGATGTGGCGCATCACCGCGGTAGGTATTAGCGCCTCAAAAGACGAAAATAAACGAAGCTTAACTGGATACAAACCAAGTGTTGTTTCGCCAGGCGGTCTGTAGGACACTTCAGAATATTAAAGTGACGACCACTTCAATATTCGCCAGCTGTTGCATGCCAAGCCGCACTGTGGATTATGGCACTATGAAGTGTAGAGCGACGGCGGGTACTTCACTTCAATGTTAGCGTTGCAGTATGTCCTGAAGTGCGAAGTGGTAGCGTTGCACTATGTCCTGAAGTGCGAAGTGGTAGCGTTGCACTATGTCCTGAAGTGCGAAGTTGTAGCGTTACACTATGGCCTGAAGTGCAAAGTACTAGCGTTGCACTATGTCCTGAAGTGCGAAGTGGTAGCGTTGCACTATGTCCTGAAGTACGAAGTGGTAGCGTTGCACTATGGCCTGAAGTGCGAAGTGGTAGCGTTGCACTATGGCCTGAAGTGCGAAGTGGTAGCGTTGCACTATGGCCTGAGGTGCGAAGTAGTAGCGTTGCACTATGTCCTGAAGTGCGAAGTAGTAGCGGTGCACTATGTCCTGAAGTGCGAAGTGGTAGCGTTGCACTATGTCCTGAAGTGCGAAGTAGTAGCGTTGCACTATGGCCTGAAGTGCAAAGTGCTTGAAGTGCTTATTTAACATACGGGCCTGTGACAGATTGGCAATTGCGTGTTAAGTATGTGTAGTATTAGCTAGAGTTTTTTATAGTTCATAATATTTGAATATAAAAATTGAGAGTTTAGTTAGCTGATTTTCCATGAAAATAACAATAAAGAAATTTCATAAATTCATTTTTTATTAATTAAGCCTATTGGCGACGGACTGGTGCACACAAACAACAGAGTTTCATAAGTACCAAGGCCTAAAGTGGACAGTAATTTGAAGTGGCGTTCCATACTCATTATCTAATAGAATAGTATCGTACTTTAGTCTACACAAAAAGTTTTAATTCATTCATTGGATAGGAAACAGTAGGTTTTTATCAACATGGGGTCAACAAAAGTATAGAAGTACATATGCTTGCTAGCGTTGCTTACATTCAAAGAAACATTTTCTATAAAATCTGTTGAAGCTTTCATCAGAAATTTCACTCAACTTCAAATATTAGAGGATTGTGTCTTCTAAGGCTGGTGTACACGCTAGTCGAAAGAATCAGTTTCTTCTGCTAATCGTCTGAACTTTTTGTAGAGCCCTTGTGAACACAGCTTTGAGTTTACTAAAAAAAAGGCGCCAAAATGTTAGCCGTTAGTTCAGTTTGGTAAGCAACTGCCAGAAGTTACGTTTTCGACATCTTTTCCAACTTGGAGGGAATTATAACTAAAAATTATTTCGAAGTGTGTGCTGTTTAAATGTTACATAAATGCATTTGGAGGCGGAGAAGACGAAACTCATCCTTTTATTAGCGTGTTTACTGGCTACTGGGAGTTTTTAATTTTTGCGTACAGTATCAAATATTTATTCATTAGGAATTTTGTCGTTGTGCAAGATGCAACCCTGACTGCGACAGGGTACCCGGATTAATCGAGTTGGCTCCACACTGAATTACTGATAACGCCGACTATGGTCGTACGTAGTCACCGGATTTGCAGGCAGATGAGGCTCCTCAAGACTCGTAGGTCAAGCAAAGTAAATTCGGTTTAAACTAAGATATATAATGGCTTTCGCTAGATTCACAGCACTTTGAAAAGAGAATACAGTAGCCAACTCTGGGATTGGGATTTCTATTGGTTCCGCTAGTTTATCAATAACTGTAAATAAATACTCAACTTGAAAACCAAAATGCAAATTTTGCCATAGCCATAACTTAAGAAACACACCAGAAATCCTCATGACCTTATGGACAAAAGCGATTTAATTGATCACAAAAGTTGCTAGTGATCTCTTCCCTTCTTCCTTCAGAAAACACCGTAATTCATAACGATTATCAGGATTTCTGCTGTGAGCTTTTTCCTCCATGATCCTCCTGGCATTCTCCATGGGATTTAAGTCAGGATTCACAGGTGGTCCATTAATTGCAGCTATACTTTCTTCTTCGGTTAAATTAGTTACTTTTTTTAGTTCTGTGGCAAGGCTTATTGATGCGTGAAAATGGGGGTCTCAAGAGAACCATTGCACAGGTATGAAATAGCTTGTTAGCCAAGAAGTTCTTTATAAAGACTAGTGTTAATTTTTCCATGTAAGCGAAGATTGGGATGAACTATTGCTGAGGAAATCATCCCCCACACCATTACAGTCCTGCCTCCGATATTCACTGTCTTCTTCAGAATCGGAGAAGATGAGCGTCCATGAATTCAACTTCTTATATATGCTTTAACGTCAGAACCGAACATGTTCAATTTAGATTCATCACTGAATTTAATCATATTCCAAGACAAACCACAAATAACTAATATAATGTCGACTAATGAACTAAAATTTCAGGTTTCGGGATTATGAATCTCCTATCATCAGAAGATTGAAAGATAAAGGAATTAAGTTCTAAGAATCTAAAAGGAGTGATATTATTCACATAAACTAGGATTGGGCCGATACTGACAGGGGAGGACCTAAAAGGGAATGGCCGTGGTACGCTTGGAGGGTACCAGGGTCGGACGATATGGGATGCGGATAGAAAAAGGAATGTACAGTCGGAGAAAAAACGTCTGCCATAAAGGGAGGAAGAGTCAAATAAAAAAGAATGAGCTACCGCGAGAAGCATTGGGACTCTTTATTTTTCGATTTTATATAGTTATATATGGCATTATAATCTGGGATGGTGCAAATGAAAATCATGTAAGGCGTATAAGTACAATCATGAACGAAACACTCAGAATTATTTTACATGTTAGACGGGATAGCAATAACAATCTTCTTATATCTACCAATGATATGTATTTGAAGCTGAAGCTATTGAAATTTTGAGATATACATCATTATTTTCTTCTTAGCTTTGTACGTATGACTAAAGCTGGGGTAAACCCTTGTTTTGATACTCATTTTAGCAATTTGATAGCAACCAGCCAGCATAACACTAGGGGTAACAGATTTAATCTGCCAGTTGGTCGACTAGAAATTGAGAAAAACTCTACTGTTTTCCAGTGTGTCAGCATTTTTAACAGATTACCTGATGAATTAATACTGCCAATGAGTCATCAATCTTTTAAGAGGGAATTTAAAAACTATTGTTTACGTAAGTTTATATGGTGACTGATGAATGTCCTCTGTCCCATAATTGTGTATGCATTTTTAGTGCGTTAGTTATCAATTTCAAACTAGTTCTTGTGTTTATGACTTATATGCTGTACAGTATGATGTTTGAATTTGGAACAGTAAAGCTGTGACGGTGATAAGATATTATAAGATACCCAATGACTCTGATAATTGCGTTTGTTTTCCCCTGTTACGCAGTTTTTACTGCGAAGACATTTACGCCTGTACAAACAATGGTATTCAGGTTATTGAAGATTAAATTGAAAAGTAGAGGGTCAATGAATAATGTCTTCAATAAGTTTATATCCTGTGCTTCACTAGATGGCAAGAATGATGGAGGCGCTGGTCTCTGGAAGCGCGGCCGACATTTGATATAAGATGCAAATGTACAATTGCACAAGAGAATAACTTGAAACAGTCTGACTTCTGTTCCCCTCAAGGAGATTCAATATTAAAGCTCCTTAGTTCCCCTGAAGACGGGCTCTGCTTAATAGCTCGAAAGCTTGGGGTTAAATAAATAAAAAAAAGGCCAGAAGACTTTCAATAAAAACATCCTTATTTTTTATATATATAATCAATGAAAATAAAGGACATCCAGGTATGATCGGTATCTTGGGGTCCAACATGAGTTCACTAGAAGCACACCATAGTGAAGCTTATAAATATTAGGCAATGCGAGGAAACTTACGAAAGGTCGTGAAACTCCTCGCTGTATAACGCGAATACAAGAGCAGTGATACCGTACGTTTGGCATACGTTCTGCGAGCGATGGAAAACCACGCGCTCTATCGCCGGAACTACGAGTATTCTGGTGTCACTAGTGGACCCGTGCGTGAAGAATTCACGCAATAACCTATACTTTGCCTCATGCTTCTAGGCCGGTGCGGAATCTCCTCTTCTCTTATTTACTTCTTAATTTTCTTCTTTTTGTCATTGATCCTTTGTCGTGCTGTCATCCTTAGGTCTTCAATATAGACAGGCAGAAGCAACGTCTTGAGTAAAATACTCCAACAAACTTAAACAAAATAGCAGCTTATATACAATGTGATCGCTCCGTAGCAAGGATACCGTTGATACCGTCTTCCCATCTCAAATATCTGTTTTTTGAGGTGCTCAAATTTTGACCTATGAAGAGAAAACTGCTTCATCAGAAGAACACAGTAAGCTAGAAAAAATAATTGTCTACTGCCCGTGAAAGTTTATGTTTCGTCGGTTTTGTTGATAACTGCATCAAAGTGGGAAGAATAGCTCATGCAACGAAATAATCTGTGGGGAGAAACTACGAATCAACAAGCATGAGAGTGCCAACGGAAGCTGCAGATATTTTCAGTGCTACTTCGGCAATGCAAGAAGTGCATTCAGATATAAGGTCGCCCTATACTTTGCCGTAGATTTGAGGCATGGAGAAGCTAATACTCGTACAAATCAGGCTAAGCCTGCGATGACTTCATTACTGGAATTTCATCTGTCCCTTCTTAAGATACGTTTTCCATCTTCTGCCACCCGGCCTATTTTCTGCCTATCACTTTCATTGGAGCTTGAGAGGTGCACCAGAGCCTCCAACCTGGGCTAATTTCCGCCTATCTATTTCGTTAAGAGCGTGACACCAAACATATAAATATATATATATATATATATACTAGTGGCCCATGCCGTCAATATAAATGACGGCAAAAAATTAACACTTCACCAAAACCCCGCCGTCTTTTGGGCTTCCTCATTTTTCTCCTATGTAATACTGAAGAGAAAGATTCCAAGGTACCCCACTTTTTTTTTACATTTTGAAATCTGAATTTTCTCCTATGTTATTAGTTCTATTTTCCCCCTATCTAATACTGAAGAAAAAGATTCCAAGGTACCCCACTTTTTTTTACATTTTGAAATCTGAATTTTCTCCTATCTTATTCCCAAAGAGCGTGACAGGAAAGATATAAATAAATAAATAAAAACACGACGTGAATTATTATATAGTAGATATTCATTAGATTTTCGTCGCTCAATGTTCTTTATTCTTCATCATCTGCTTAATGTATCTGATGCGGAGAATGCATCACATCTCCTGCTATTTGCTGTTTGATGGTAAGCTCATTTTCCATTGTACATCCTTGAAGTGTCGGTAGTTAAAGGTTGATTGATCTTTTCTTCTACCTAGAAGACTTTCAAAACTCTTTCAATATGAATATGACTGGGTGTCATCATATATTCTAAGACATACGTGAACTTGCTATAAAAAGGAACCGTGCAGATATAGCCTCAAATTTCAAAGAAAAAATTCTTGTGAATGTCTGCTCATTTTCAGTCGTTTTTGAGTTGCTCCACTTGAAAAGAATTCGGCAAATGAGACAGCTCTGTCAAAGATACGCAAACAGAAAAGAGATATTAAACAACAATCTGCAATATTTAACCTTAGCCGTTAGCTAGGTCTTCGGGACTTCTGTCTTCTGTGTCCACTTTGCTTCCTTCCGATTTCATACACCTTCTGATATTACTTTCGTTTGTTTTCCCTCTTCTTTCTCAACTTACTGTTCCCATGGTCGTTGATCCTGTGTGGAAACACCTTCGTGCATGGGCTCCCCATAACTATCGACATACTATATGTCACAAAATAATAAGAAAATTCAACAGATCCAGTAGTTAAATGTGTGATAAATAATCATAAAGACCGAAGTGAAAACTATTGAGAAAATGGATACAAACGCGAATTTGAGAAATGCAGTATAAGGCGTGAGTTACAAAGATTGAAAAGCATTACGAACTGAATGTACCTCCTAATCGAGAGGCCAAACAAAACATACACAAGAGGAAAGAAAACCCCAGGAACAAAATACTGAATCCCGTGTGGTCACATGAGATGGCTGTTTTATGATCACATGAAATAAGTGCCAATAGATACAAGAAAACATTTCTTAATCATATATTGTATCATCTGCAAGCGTTAGGTTGTACGACTTACTTTGCGTTATTTTAGTCGATACGAGTAAGGGTAGACGGACTACGATACGTCAGACGTAGTTCGCCATGGGTTACGTAACGTGCTTTAGTTTAGACGGAGGAGGTTATGTTTGCATATCTGGATGAGGTCGAACTAAGAAAGGTAGTAATAGCGTAGCTTAGGAATGGTACATAATAGAAAATAAAGATATTCATTAACCGTGGCATTTCCACGGGCCCCGCTAGTATGAATAAATTAATACTACTTTAGCGCTCAAATTACTATCGAGAGTGGGCGAGCGACAATACAGTATTGAAGTTAATTCTACAAATTACTCTTGTAAGTTTTACACATATTTCTATTACGTCAGATACTGCAACTTTGTTAATAGATTATAAAATATCTATGACACGCCTGCCATGGAACCACAGTGCACGGGTATTCATCAACACAGCTAAATATATAATAAATCTAGTTATTAAGAGTGAAATATCTGCTTGTCTTATTCAACACGTTTGAATGCCCACAATTGTAATGTTTTATCTCTTGAAAGCTTCATTTTCGATCATAGGATACTCACTTCATTACCTTTACACATGCAGTCTATGGTGGCTCATTATGTTGTCAGTTTGTTGTCGTAATATAAAATTATGCAATTAATACTTCATATTTACAGCTCCAACAGTATTGTGTGTGGTGAGGGTGCGGTGAAAGAAAGCTCTGTACGACGTGGCTTGAGAAATTCCAGACTGGAAAGTTACTTTAAAAATCAGTCTCTTGATAAGCTTCACACCAAGGTAGACAATGATCAGCTGAATTTTGCAGTGGAAGCGGATATATCTCAAACAAGGCAAGATTTAATGGCACAAATCTGTCGATAATTTATGTGCATGCTCTCATTAAACTGCGTCGCTTTTGTTTGAGATATAGTAAAATAAATTTTTAGGACAAATTCAGACATCGCATTCTCAACAACGTAATAATTGTTTACACTAACTGCTGTTAGCGCTAGAATCAGTATCAAGTAGGAGTGATCGATATGGTATATCCTATTAATCTCCTGTCTGTATTACTAGCAAGCAGGAGTACCAGTTTGAAGAGATATGTAGAGTTACACAAATGATATTTCACATAATATCTGCTACCCCTCTTGGTTCTAAAACTTAAACGAGGCTTGGGTGGGACGCATGTGTGAGAGTTCAATATACCTTTATTTCACTAATACCAGACAGTCTTGTGTGCTCGGGATCACAGTTTCAGCGCTTCTACGCTTCAAGTCAACAGCGAGAGCACTGATCTCATACGAACAGTCGAGGAACCGTAGTTGCCATATTTGAACCTTCCGTCTAGATGCCACTGCTGTGGCAAGCTGTTGTTGAAATGCCCAGCACTCGTCAGGGTCTAGTACAAACCAGTCCTTACACATTACCTAAAAATACAAACTGCGATCGAGTTCATTTTAGCCTTTACCAGCCGTAACGGTTACATTTGCTGTCGAATGATACCTCACATGACAACAGCTACAACTGTGAATACCAGAACAAATACCAAGTATAGGTGGGAGGAAAACAGCAAAATTTTTATCTACAGCTTAGCATTCCAGACATTTAAAAATTTCAGGATTTACGCGCGCAGGCAACGGTAGCAGCGATCAATCTATCCTGCAGCTGAGACCAAACGTTCAAATTCGTTCGGTCCTCCCAATCAAACCGGCGTTCGGTGATGCAATGTTGATGTTGTGCGCAAGCGAGCTGTAATACACCAATGAATATTAATGGCCCATTATCGTTGTGATAACGCCATAGCGAAGCAATCAGGCTTTCGCCTGGTAGAGACAATAGTCTTGATGAATATAATGTGCAACTCTATCTCATTGCACACGACAATTACGATTAATAATTGAGAAATATGGAGGGAAGACTTCATTAGTGAGCCCTCTAAATGGAACTGTAGCAGAATCAGAAGACTTGTGCAATACAAGGCGTGAGAACAAATGATATGAATTGCATAGTTAAAAATTTCGGGTGGGCCAATAACTTAGCTCGGCTTTAAAAAGCAAGAAAAAAATAATTTATTAATATGAACAAATAAACAATAATGGTCCATTGAAAATGAAAAGAATGATGCGAGTTGTTTATAAAATATTTGTAATGGCAGTTTGACGTCGGTAAAAACTGCGCACAACATTTCTCCAATCCAATATATGCAGTACTTACATACTGTACAAGAAACCGGCGCCGTTTTAACATGACGGCTAAACTATATATTTATTGCATATATTTCAAGTTGATGCTTGTAACGGAGGTAGATGATATATTCTTTCAGGAGTCTTGATCTATTGTGATAACGGTGCCTTTCATTTGCGGTCCCATCTCTGGAGAACACTGTTGTCTTTTCTTTCACTTTCTATCACTTCTTCTTTAAACTAAAATTAGCTTTGGTATAGTCTGAGACAAGCAGCAAGGTATACTATCATGCAGTGATATACTTATACAGAGATAGCCATTTGCCCTCTAGAATCTAATTAAATTACGCACTGCTCTGAGATGTGGCAAATTGCAACTATATTTTTTAACACCGTAATGTTTTAGCTTTGTTTGTTGAGCTCGACCTATCTAGAAAAAATTTAAACTATTCTTCCGATCGGATCTACTTTAAGTAAAGAGAAAGTTCAATGATATTCATTATAAAGTTCAAGTGTGCTATACCTGTTACAGCTGAGCATCTCACTGCTTAATTATTCAGTTTACTGGCTGTTCGCTTGATTTGCTGGTCACTTCATCCCACATTAACATCGCAGTTACCGCAAAAAATATCGTTACATGCCATCAGTGTAGCAAGAAACTTGCATATTATGATTCTATTCGCTGTTTCATCGTAGAGAGAGTGGAGGAATCTTGTGCAGAAAGAGTGGCCATGACCGGCCAGTAGCTACAATGCACGGTTTCCGCAGATCCTTATACTTGATGACTGTTTGTGTAGTGAAGACGAAAACAACAACAATTTCTTCATTGCAAACGATACTGACTGTGGCATTATTTCCTTCCTAGTGCAATTATTCCGTTCAAACTGCACGTAGTGGGACATGCAAAACTCATCATGAAGGTTAAAATTAGGAGATATCGCTTTATTACACTTGGACATAAACTCTAAAACGAGTTATCACTAATGAGAAGGCGTCTAGACAAGCCATTTCTCGCATCCGAAACCCGGTGTTCATATTGTTTCAAGAATCCAGCTACGACAAGCAAGGAAGGATAAACCGTAAAAACGTGAAGTGATAGTAGATCTTGCGATATTACACACCAGAGAAAAACCGGAACCTCCTCTAGAGCGTCGCTGGCAGAATAATTCGACATCGGGTCTCGATGCAATAAATGGGTAATTTTGACACCTTCAGTTTGGTGGCAACTCGTATGAGGGGCACGCGATACCTATTCCTCTGCAGACATTGCGCAAGACCTTTTCACGACATTGGAAAATTATTTTTTTTGCCGTCATTCGGTGACGACGCGAGTTGGCAGTCTTCCCATAATAGTAACTTTTATATAAGAATGAGTGTCCACAAGTACCATAAGCACTGAAAATAAAAAATAATAACCTCAGTTTAGAAAGCAATATTATTACCGAGCTAATAAAAACCATTGCAATAGACAAGGGCAAAACTAACAATGATGTACTAATTGATGAGTAATAAATTATAACACCCGCTTATGTCGTTAAGTCAGCAATATCTAGAATATATGAATAATTATACAGTGTAAGATATATAAGTCTCTTAATTATGTCGAAAGTTAATACATATACCCTTCAGAGCGCCACACACACAAACACACACACGAGAAAAATATTACTGCTTGCTCTAGATCGAAAACAATATGCCGGCTAAAAATTTGCCCCTAATTAGAGGCCTCAATTAGCAAGACGAAATTAAGGCGATATTTCTTGAGGGGATTTTTTACAGAAAATATTTGTCCTTTGTCAGGAACGGAAGGATATCTGCTTTGGCAGGAGAAAAATGAAGAACTGAGAGAAAACGAACGATTGAAGGAAAGACTTATGTGTATTTTATGCAATATGCGAGGTGTGAATTGATTGCTGGTGGTCAGGGTAGTAATAAAATTGCTATAGAAAATAATTACTCCAACAAAACACCAGTTTTACCATTCTTCTTTGTGCTTGCTGAGGAATATCTAAATGTTGCATCGTTGACCTTCAACTCAATTTATGTAACATGAGTACAGAGCAAGAAAAGTTTTGCTCTGGGAAGGAGGTGAAATTTAAAAGCTATGCTACCGCTACAACAGGAACTTCCAAAGTTTACAATCCTTTGAAGTTAATTTTGGTAAATTAACGGTTACTACATTGTTCAGCAGACTATTTTTTCAATGTTAACACAAACAGCGGGCGGAGAGATCAACCAACCAGCAAACTGACTATTATTTCATAGTTGGGTGCTTACAATACCCCCAGGCCGAATAAAGCCTCTAATTCCAAAGCGACACTATGCATTTGCAGGCACAACTTGATGCAAGGATGCAGCTTACATGCCTCGAAATCTGCTGTATTCATGCTACAGACTTGAAATAGTTATCGGAAGGACGTGCAAGCTGTACATCCTCGCATCAAGTTGTGCGGGCGAATGCATTGTGTCGCCCTGGTATAGACAAGAAGATCTACTGTAGATGTGGCCATACATTCACCCAATCGGTCTCAGTAATTCAGTACCAGAGTGTCATTCTCTGGACACTTGGAAAAGTCGTAGTTGAGAAACAAAGTGGAGTACAGCAGGTTCTGTCAAGAGACAAGTATATAAAGTGAAATATTCTGCAAGAGACAACAAATATCACGTATATTAGGAGCTTTAGAGAAGGTCATTCATATTCGCTGCTATAATTTAATTTGTTTATTTTCAAGTTCTCTTAGAAAAATAGGAAAATATTATAAGCCAATACAACACATATTCCACAGCATACATGTATATCAAACACTTTGTTGGTGGCCCGGATGGTGATTTGCTTGGGCTCTCCGTCCTGATTTGAAGCACTAGATGTGATCAAATTCGTCCTTTCGACAGCAAGAGGGCTGGTGCTAGACCTAACCTCTGGGTATCGAAGACGTCTGAAGTACTTTTCAACTGGTAACAATAGTTCTGCATGGAAGCACTTCGTTCAGATTCGAAATTTTCTTCATAGTTCATGAAGCGAAAATTGAGTATTAAGATAATAGAGAGAACCACGAATGGCAGCTAAGTAAACGGGGCGAACGTTGATGTCATTATTCAAATCAAATAACTACACAATAGGTTCAAAAATGGGCTCAAAAAATGAATAAATTTTTACTATCGACAAGGCCCAGTCACATAAATAGGTGACCATGCACAAGGAAAATAGATGGATACCCTCAGCCTACACCTGCAGACATAATTAGCTTTAAGCAACTCTAAGCAACTCTTTCTCACACACTACTCACACTTTGCCTAGATTATTGGCTATTGTATTTTCTGAAATTGCATGCTATTACTGTATAAGTAAAGCAGTGCACCCGGGCGTCAAATTCTAACATCAAGAAAAAATGGCAAAGCTGTAGTAGCACCTCATCATACTTGAGGCCCGCTACCAATATTCTTTAATTAAATAGCGGCCTTTGTCGTACTCATTCAATAACAAAAAACATAATTTCAAAAAATACATTACTTTGCCTGCGCTATTTGCGGTATACCAATTAGCTACCCTGTATTTAATTTTGTTACTCTGCATTGAGATGGATTGTGACATGCAAAGGCTCGTAGAAGCATAGATATATACCGAATAGCTGGACCCATGGAAATTCTACTAAAGAATTAACGAGGCCATTTTCCCCTCCACCAACACTAGAACCAAGGTATAAACCTTTATTTTGATATACTCGTTTAGATAGAAACCTCTTCACTGTTTCCAGCAATAAAAACTTCTTTCATTGCAGAACTGAAGGCCTAAAGCGCAGACGAAGAGACAAACAGCAAACAGGAGCATTTATGGATGTTGTTTCCACTTGCCAAGAAGATCCTGCCAGTCTGGCCAACTCTGAAGGCGAACGAACATACTAATTTTTAAGCAAGAAAGCGTTTAGCACTGGCGGAGACCATAACTGAGTTTCATGGCTAATTAGCGCTGCCAGTCTTCATCAGTAGCAACTACCTCAAGGTCGTGCGACCAAAGATCCACCAGTAAACAACACCTCAGACGATTCGTTATTACCTTCAGCAGGCGTCATCAACAAGAAGCGAGAGACACGCTATGTTTCATTCAATTGATTAGTGGGTGATTCCTTGTACCGAAAGTGTGGGAAGCCACCTTTAGATATGAGCTGCTTTCTCTACATATTTATTATGAAACTCACATTTTATATTGTTCAATGAACATACCTTTGAAAGTAAAGGGAGCCCCAATAAGAGTGTAATCGGCACAACAACTTTGAAAAGCGATGGAATAGAGCGCCAGCGAATACCGCTATTACTACTATTTTTATTACGCACTGACTGAAAGTATTTTTTTCATTTCTCAAGACCTTCACTAGAAAGTCTCTCCATAACAGTCTTATATAACAAGATAATGCGAATATTGCCAATATTTCATGCATTAAATCACATTTTTAGGATACTCCAGAGAATGGAGTTGCTGGAGACACCGATTCTGTTTACGTGAACGCGATAGGCCCAGGATCATTTCGAATTATATATATAAAAAAACTGTTACATCGGAGGAAGCAGGCGGCACTAATGAGTGTTCTGGGTCAGGAAAACAAGTGAGGCTAGCGACAATCTACATCGGCTAAATTAGCAAGAAGTATAAGGTAAATAACACGCTCTCTAAAACAGTGGTGTGCCGGCTGCGATGCCCTAAGCACTGTTATGACCCGTGCGCTCGACAGAAGCTAAAAGCTGGCAAATTACGCAATTAACCAAGACGGCAATCTCGCAAAAATATTTTTTCCTCGCAGTGACACGTCAAAACTTTGTTGATCCTACGCAAAAAAACAAAACAGAAAATAATAGTAATAAGCTAGCTATTTCTTAGTACCGGTAGCTTGACGTGCACAAAGCTTAGCAGAATTTTTACCTTTTTCTATTGTTTGCATGTTAGCTACATAACTCAAAAAGTTATTTACAGATCTCTTTTACTTCCTTATCTGTTTGTCTAGTAGCAATATAATTCAAATAGTTGTTTACGGATTTGATTGAAATTTGGAGGAATTTTGGGAATATCTCAAGAAACAAAATTAATGTTCAAATCTGGGTCTTGATTCGTCCCTCCGCTTGTCTCTTTGTCTCACTCCGTTTGTCTGCTATCTCTTTGTCTCTCTCCATTTGTCTTATTATTATTAAAATTTCACGCTTGAGCTCCCACGGACAGGTAGGTAATACAACCCAAATGAAGCATCCTGCAACACAGGGAAGCCTACGCTGCTAAAAGTAATCCAGCAAAAAACCATTAACAGCTGACTTAAACGCCTGCAGGCCAATACGACCAAAAGCCAATGCCGGCAACAAATTCCAAACCTTAGCCGACCAGGGCACGAAGCACCGACAGAACTGATTAGTTCGACATCTGACAGCATCCAAAGTGAAAGAGTGCGCTCCGCACGCAGCACGAGTCTCTCTCCCAAAAACCCTGAGGGCAGGGAGAGAAGAATACAACAAATGCCGCTCATTATTGTACACCTTATAAAACATGCATAGCTCTGCTACTCTTCTCCTGTGGGACAGGTTCACTAAGTCATTATCAGCGCACAACCTGCTGGCTGAACTAACAAGTCGATCCAACAAACGAAAGTGAGAGTCAGCAGCTGAAGCCCAGACCGGTGAGCAATACTCCAACACAGGCAGCAAAAACGCATAAAAACATCTGCGGTCTCTTTGCCAATCTCCGTTTGTCTGCTGTCTCTTTTTCTCTGTCCGTTTATCTGCAGTCTCTTTGTCTCTCTTTGTTTGTCTGCTGTCTCTTTGTCTCTCTCCGTTTGTCTGTCTCTTTGCAGCATAACTAAAAACATCCATGGATGGATTATCTCAAAATTTACCGGAACTGTTAGCAATATTACGAAGAACAGATAAAGTTTAGTAATGAACCGCTGTTCCGAATGTCTATCTTTCAATCTGTGTTTTAAGATTACATTTCATGGCAGAGGTTTGTGCTTTCGGAGCGCAACTTAAGAGTTATGCATGTGCTAGGTAGGTTTTATAATGGCGTCGGTATTAACATTTGTAGTAGTGGTATTATTTTCCTGGTTTTATTAATATAAGTCATAATGATAATTATGTACATTACTTCCCAATATGTACTTCGGTACATGTTAGGAATTTTATTAAAAACAAGAATACACCAAAACGTTTCGGAGACTAGAAGAGTCAACACTGATTCTGGAACAAATAAGCATCGAAATGATTATACTAAGAATTTTGTACGAAAATCGCTCAGTTAAAAGCTATTGAAATAGCGTATTATTCAAACGTAGTTTTATAGATAAATTCATAAGCCCTGCATTTACCCCGATTTAGAATTAAGTGCTACACAGACACCGCACTCAATTCTGATTGGAAACCCGAAGGCAACAGGTTTTGAAACACCCCATTTATTTAACACTGAAAAACATATTTCAATCTAATAACTACGTGTAGCATAAATGATACCATATATCTGTAAGCTTAATTATGTTCCGGAAATACCCTCCTTTATGGCAATAAAAATAACGGAAACCATGTAAAAACTTATTAAAAGAGCATTCTTAGTAGATTTTTTCTTAGAAAAGTACACACAAAAATAGAGAACGTGTGCACTTGGGAAAGAGGGGGGGGGGGGGCGGCTGAGTTCACGAGTGTGGTTCTACCGTATGTTTCACTTACTAAAGTTAAGTGACTTTAGTTATATTATATAGTATATTATATTATCTCCGAACTAGAAACGAATGATAGTTAACCCGCCTTGCATGGTTGGGATTTTTTCCAAGATAAACTGCAGTGAGAAGCAGAGACGGTAGTTCGTATCTTTGAAATTTCGTAGCCATTCAAGGGCCGTCAGTTTAACATAATGCGAGCTTAAAAAAATGTGTCTCGAACTTAAAAACTTTGATGAATGACATTTGGAGCAAAGTTGCAGGCTAGATGATGGGAAATCGATTCTAAGCTTCTTCCAAAGTTGGCCTTGCTCGCATAATGAGTACGCAAATGTGTAGTAAGAGCAAAGTGCAGTCTGAGCGGAATTAAAAAGCGTTTAAAATGTTTCAACATTGAAATATTTATAGGCACCCCCAGCAGTACCCGAATTCTCTTCATTTTTCTCCGGCAATTGTCAGGGCACTCGTACGTCTAGAACTGTCGTTATTTTATAATGTTATTCACAAGAAAATACTAAGAAACAAAATTAAAAGCTGCAATTCAAAAGTAAGGGAAAGTAACATTTGTCGTCCCAGAGACGAAATATGCTAAGTGAAATGTGTTCATTTTTGTATTGTTTGGTCATAATAAATATCCCAACGCTTGATTTCCGTACGGTCATATTAACCGCGCTTATATAATATGAGCAGAGAGTCTGCGAACACTGAAAAGACGATTACTGCACAGGGCTTAAGGAGCGCGTGCCTAAGTGACTCATAAATAAAATTAATTCAAAATGTAATCGACCTTGCATTTTTCGTATAGACGTAGAAGAAGTCATTCGTTGGATCATCAAGGGAAGATGAAGTTGATTTCGATACCTGGCAATAACGGACCCAAAAGGGCCATTGCCAGGGAGGGGCCATGGCCAGGCTACGGGCCTCTCTGAGCTATTGCCATGTAGTTCTTCACTATATGGACGAGAAATATAGCATTCTTGAAAAATTGCTATAAATTTATTGCTGTTTCCTATAGAAGCTTTAGACACAATCCAAGTGATTACTACTGATTCTTGCTGAGAGCTCATAGCACGCAGCATTAGACATCAATTTAGACGTCAGGTGGCAGCTCGAATCCTCTACCGAACATCGATACTGACGCTGAACATAAGCAGGTCATGAAATTAAAACGCAGAAAACTTTAAAACCACCACTTTGGTGTCTACGGAACATATGAACTACATGGTTTCACCTCCTCTAATAGTACGGCCCCTTGACACGTATTATATATTTTTATGTAAACTTGTGCCTAGATACTGAACGACTAAATAGTTTCAGCTTAATTCTCTTAGTGCGGAAAACCAGTACGTATCATAGTTTTTTCTAAAAACTAATTGTATCAATATAATGAAAAACTACACAGTTTCACCTACTCTAATATGCACTAAGGACACTTGGCACGCAACATGTAATTTTATAGAAACTAGAATGTGTCTAGATAATGTGTGATGCGGTCATTATCTAGAGTACCAGCTGAAAGTTGAGCACTATCGATTGCTGCTCGGCGCTGAACGACATTCATCAGGAGATTGATTTCCTAACAACAGTAGTGATTACTTTGTGAAATTAAAAAGCAATCGGCACATGAGACATTGATTAGAAATATATGCTACAAGTGCACTCAGAAGATTCTCTTTAATGAAACGAGCATGTCTAAGAAAAGGTATCGCTGCATATACACAAAATATATATTTACCACATTTACCACACGTATCATTATAACGTACAGATTACGATGCAATTGGGAAAAAATGTTAAATGTCACAGTAACTACAACCAAATACAATAATTATAATGTAATACAATTTACTGATCGATTTTCCTTGGAAATACACATTATCAGATGCATATGCTGATATATAACATTTTCTGCAGCAGGCAAACATGCGTATATGTATATATAACGTGCGACAACAAAATAATCTCTTTCTTGAAAGAACACAATAAATTAACAAATAAATATGTGTCTAGGCACAACGTGCTGCAACTCAATAATCGATTTATCTAAGTACACATAACTTTAACAAACAAATATGCGTAATATTGCGCATAAGCATTGCAGCTAACTAATCTATTTCATGTGAAAACAAAGTGTATTAGTAGATAAATATGTGTGTATGCATAGCGAATCCTGTACAAATCAAGAGTCAATTTCATCAGAAAGCACACTACTTTAGCAGGTAAACTTCCCTGTATAACGGTGCCATGTACAACATATTCAAGGCGCTAACTTTACCACATTTCGCCCCCAAGCAAAACTGCGAGCATTTCCTAGCCATGTCAGCGGAGATTTCAGTTCAGTATAGACCGAAGTGTCATTAATATACGGGCGAGCTCTAAGCTGACGGCCCACGTCACTGACGCTACTGAGAGTTTCTGCAAATAGAGACATCCGACGCAATTCCCGGCCATTTTGCAGCAGCACATTTGATGTTTTTGCAGTTTTGTTCCGCGTCATCCTTCCCCATTTTTGGAGAATATTGTAAGGAGCTTGGTTGGTTATGCTGCAAAAACACACGATGTTTTGCAGTTTTGTTGAGCACGACCCTTTACTATTATATTTTAGAATATATTTTCAGGATTGCCTGATTAAGAGGAACATGTTCTCATTTATTTATTTATTTATTTTATTTGTTTATTTATTTATGTATTTTTTTTCGTTCCCATGCAGTTAACTTCCATCATGTCTGAGGAAGTTTTCGGGATTGAAGTTCAGTTGGAAGAGCATAGTTAACTTTCTTGGATTACTGTTCTATGGTACATTTCACTACCCAAGCAAGTATTTCATTCCTCTGTCTATCTTTGGCCTATACATTTTTCTTTTGTAATTTTATCACTCATGCATCATACAATATTTGCACTTTTCTATGCTTTCGCTCCTTAGATCATTTAGCTAGGTAGTTTTGTGCTGCTTAAGCTTTATTTCTTATAAACAATATCTTCAAATTGTTCATTATGTTACAGGCATATATATATATACTGTATATAGGTGGGTTTTTTATTATTATTATTTTGCATTTATTTGTAACATCAAGTCAAAACTTAGCTGCCTTTCTAAAACAATATTAATGACATAAAGGTTCTAGTAGAGAAGTCAGATGATTTCAACTACATCATCGTACGTAGATTTGCATATTAACAGCTGTGGTAACCGCAGCATTTGCTTCAAGTACCGAAGACGAAGACAGCAAAGCCAGCAAACGAGTGAGTTCATAACAAGAGACGCAAAGTAACTCCTCTAATCCTACAGCTCTCGTCTTAATGGTAAAATAACCTTACCGCTACGCCGTGTTTGGGCGGTGGGTGGAACCTTCGGATCCCTGCAGAGTCTTTGGAAGCCTAAAGAACGGCGATGTCTAGCACACGCACTGAAAACGTCTTGCTGTATAACCTGCCGTGTAATTTTAAGCTATATGAGCGTATGAAACTTTGCATAGGCCTACTATTTTGACGCAAAAAGCCAGTTTGGAGCAGCTAAAGGCCTGCTATTAGCAGCAAAAGGTTGGCAAATGGACGAAAATGGGATCTCAGGTTTGGGTTTAGAGCGCAAATCAGCTTACTTGCGCCTGGTGGTCGCTCCAGGCGCTGCTCTCGGCGAGTGATGGCCCCGAAGAAAGCACCAAGTGAAGAGAAGAGAAGGTTGTTTATGGTACTAAATAGCTTCCAACTTGTTATAGGTCACAGAGGGGAAACACCGTCCACAGACTGAGTGTCAAGTCTAACACATGTAGAGATGTGGAACTCAATGGGGAATATCAACCGCTTTGCTAAATACCTACCAGCTTGCGATAATTTGTAGGGGATAAAACACCCACTGCGAGGTCAAGTGTCAGGCTCTATAGCTAAAAGGATAAAGTATTCGATGGGGAACACCCACAGTTTCGTCAAGTGTATGTTTAAAAAGTATTATTGTTTGCAGAAGCAAAACAACCAAGCAACGACTTGAGCATCGTATTTCCTAACTAACAACACACGGAAATTCAATGCGGAGTGGCCATAATTTCAGACTAAATCAAGCGTTGATGTGGGAAGAAAGTGTTCATCAAAATCCACGAAACTGGTAAAACCTAGCTCACGATGCTCAAATTCACTAGACTCTAACGACGCAAATAGGTGAGATATGCTTCAGTGTAGAGCTTTAAAGAGGAGTGAAGAAAACAGAGGTTTTGGTGAAGTAACGATATTAATTTTTCCCCATCTAATTTCTTCACTTTGATAACAACTTTTCGTCGAAACGAAACACTCAAATCTAAAAAAAAAAAACACTTTGTAAGAAGGCTTCAAGAACACGAATTTTATTCATGCTCTGAGTGATGCTCGACTGCCTGCTCAAATGAAATTATTATTTTGTTGTATGTTACTGATGACTGTGATTCTCACCAGAACTGAACTCTGCCGCTTTCACCTTGTAGCGGGAGGCTTAGCTACATACGTTGAAACTTTAATTTTGCATCGCCTAGACGCTCAGTTCGCCCGATCGGTGATCATGCCAAGCAGCGCAAACAAGGATAGAAAGACACGAACAGACAAAT
>LQNS02278180.1:1644243-1659367 GCA_001587735.2 Parhyale hawaiensis | reverse complement strand
ACAGAGTAAAGGCGTGTAGACCAGCCTCGTGGCCGGGATACAAAAGAATGTTGCCAGATTGAATTCACCATAGGTCAACTACGGGAGACTGTCAAGAACAAAAAGGAGCCGACGTGCGCTCCTACAACCTGTTTTGATCATTCAAGTTCATAGCTGCGCTGCACCCTTCATAACTAAATCAGCAGTCCAAGCATGGTCAATGAAGAAGCATCGATCATCACAGATTCTTCACTGTCGTTTATGATAGTCGGGCGAGCGGGTCAATTCTGCAAGAATCAAGCAGAAGTTGATTAACGAATGCTGCGGTCAATAATATAAACGAATTATGCATTTCAAAGGTACAACGGTGGCTAGCACATTGAAGATGGGAGCAAAGTGGGAGCGTGGTCAACAAATAAGCAGAGATTGACCAACGTATGGCGAGAGCCAGTATAATGAAATGCAGCAATTCCGTGCGTGCTAAAGTGGAGAAAAAAACTAATGCGAAAAATGGAATAATATTGTCGCTCAACAGTAAATCGTGCAAAATTTCGTTTATTTTGTAAACATCCTTGCAGGCAATACTCGACGTTTGCTAAAGTATACTCCTGAGTCAAAGCTGTGAAGTACAATCAATATTCTGTGAACACCATAGTGGTTAGCATACCTCCTGTAGCACAGCTGTTTCAGGTGTTGCCTTGCTTGCAGACAAGAAGCCGGACGTTCTATTCCAAACTAGAGCACTCTGGTAACGACAAATTAAAATTGGTTCTGAAATCATGATTTTCTTCGTATCAACACTAAAATCTAATAATCTGTGACTTCTAACAGTATAAAAATTTCTGTCATTTTCTTGAAGATCCGTTCATAACTTTTTGAGATATACTGCTAACAAACATTCTGGCAAACATTAATCAAACTTACAAACGGACCAACCGATCATCACTAAAATTTGATCAATTATGTCTTTCAACATTTCTAACAATTCTTCCAAATTTCATGAAGATCCATTTATAACTTTTGGAGCCTTTGTGCTAAAAAGCATAAAATCAAAGACAGCAACAAACAAACGAACCAATAGATCATCACAAAAATTAGGTCATTTACTCTGCGTAACATACCTAACAACTCATGCAAGTTTCATAAAAATCCGTCCATAACTTTTTCAGTTATGGCAACAAGAAAAATGAGGCAGACAGACAAACAAATAAACGAATAGACGGATCTTCACCAAGAGTTAATCATCTGTTCCTCCTAACATACCTAACAATCCCTGTAAATTTCAATGAAATTCATCCATACTTTTTGAGTTATCTAGGTGACAGACAAACAGATAAACGGAAAGACAGACAAACACGACGAAAACAACCTCCTTGGCGGAGGTAACCAGGGAGACAACTCTTGGTGCTCGGCAATGCTACGTCAGTAGTTGTTGCTTATAGTCTACCGAGGGGGTTACTGAGCTTAAGGTAAGGGGGCGCAGTTGTAATATGCGCCTTCCGTCACTGACGCCATAACCTAGGCAAGCTGTGGTCGACTGCAGCCGTACACTTCTCTAAAATCTAGAGGACTTTTATCTGCAGCACGACCAGTGCGTGTGGGTTTCCAAGTTGGGATTTACGGTTAAGGCGACTTTACCTCTACCATGACAGCAGCTAGTCCTAATAGGAAAGTGGGGGAAACTGTCCCGATGGTAGCAGAAGTTACCTAAGTATACCCACGGCCAACACGGTGCAGCAATAACGCATACCGTAAGCAGAAAAGTGTCCGGCTGAGCAGAACATTAATTAATGGTCTCCGTTCATCAGAACAACTGGCTGGAAACTCCACTGCAGGGAATTTTCTTTCCTTTAATCGTCCATCCAAGCAACGCCCAATTGGAACGAGTGTTTCGCGCGCCTGGGCAGACAAATAGCTTGGATTTGCCTCGAGCTTCATAAAAATTCCAAAAGTTCCCCGACAAAAATTAGGACGCACTAAAGACGCAGCTTGTCGAGATCTATGATATAAATTATCCGTGGGGAAGTTTTGAACATCGCCCCCCAAACTTCCTGCAAAGAATGAAATGAGTTTAATTGCTGCAGACTGTGCTGTCCGCCAAATAAATTTGGGGAAAAATTCTTTGAAGGATGGACGCACCAACTTAGAAAACGAACAAGATTAGGACATCTTCTGACGAAACATATTTTAACTTTCATGCTTCCGTCAGGAGAGCCGGAAGGGTTCGTAGGTTTTTAAATTTTCCTTATGAAATCTGGTGCAGGAGGATTATATCAAAAATGTTTTAACGATATTCATGGAGCGTAATTCCCGTCTAATATGAAAAATGATTATTCCTGCTCTGCTACAGCTGAATGATGAATAAATTGGGTCCTAAGGTCAACTGTGAGTATCATATCGACTAACAGTTGGTAAAATTTTGCATGTTTATTTTCCAAGATTAGTAGCTCAACCCAATAAACTGTAGGCCTAAACAGCTAAAAATCGATTGGCCGCTCCAATCAACTTCTCTTTTTTGTCATTTTATACTCAGCAGTAAATACCCGCGGTAGCGGCGGACTAGAGTTCTAATCTCATCGCATTGAACGCTGCAGGTTCGAATGCCAACCCAGGCAAACGAGCTCTTGCGGCGGTTGACACGCTGACTCAGCATTTTATATCTGTACTGCTGCTGCGGGGGTACTCACCTTTCCTAAAAATCGGAAGGGTAGGGGGCACGGGTCGTTGTGCAAAAACATTCCGTTGATGGTGCCATAGTTCTTGGTAATCCGTGATCGACAGCAGCCGTGCACCTTCATATATCGTGCAGCCTATATCTGCTACACGAAAAAGTGCGCATGGGTTTCCTAGTAGGAGGTGCGGGCGGTCAAATTGACTTTACCTATACCTTCAAAGGCAGAAATTCGTGGTCCCTATTGGCAAACTCGGTATCTCATTAGCAACTGTAAAGAAGCGACTTCATGGCATGTACACTTGCTCTCCTTTCCATACTACATATTTAAGAATTTTCTTCCGAGCCGCGCAATATCACGATATTAACAGGCTGTTGCGCAAAATTTAATGTGACGTTCAGATAAAACAATGGATCGACAAAACTGATGCATCCAGTGCATAATTAGTCGACCGCTGAGCATTTTGTCAGTAAAACTGGCGAGAAAAATGGCATTGGAAGGCAGCTAGCTTAAGAATAATGATATTAAAGGTACATTTTTGGGACACAACATCTTACCATCGCGTCATGAGGCGCCTAATTAACGCATCACATTGGGCCTACTGTATGCCGAAAATACCTCGTCGCAAAAAAAAAAAATATGGAGCTTACAAATGAGAAAAAGGTTCCCAAAGAAAGCAGAAAGAGAGAGAGAAAAAATATCCCATGCATTGTGGCTTGACACAAACTGCGCCTCCGGTGAAAGAGACACCAAATAAAACGAAGCTTGGCCTTTTATGGACTCGGACATGACCGTGAATAGGAGAGGGAAGAAAGTATTTTGTGAGACGTTGATTGTGATAAACGATATCGCGTGTGGCTCGTCCAAGCATCGCTGTGTTGGGCAGCGACCTGGCCCTGTTTCTGCCGCTCCCATGTCTGTCTGCCCCTCACGCTACACTGAAACTCTGAAAGTTACTGTCCCAGAATACTGCGACCCTAGAGAATAACTGCGACGTTGCAGTTTGAAAAAAAAGCCAGTAACAGGAAATAAAGGTAGCAATAATAAAAATATGTAAGTGTTGTTATTGTCATTAGCATTATATAAATAATTACTACCATTAAAAATTACTACAACTCCAGCCATTTAAAATAATAATGAATGAAATAGCATTAGGATAAGTATACCATTAAGAAACACAAAATGACATTAGTAATGACTGCATTCATGTACATTTAAGCAGATCATTATTGTATTTTAGGATATCTACGTACATAGTATATTGCATTTATGTATATACTGTATATTTAGGTGGTTTGACCCCACGAACATATCTACCGCATTTATTTAACTCGAAAAAATGGTCAAACTGTCAGCTGCTGTCCTGGATATTTTCACGAGCGAGCGGGAGTATAAAAGTCTGGGATAAATTGGGCAGTAGTTATTTCGTGAAGACCGTGAGCTTCTAAATAAGAGGTAAGCGTGCAAGTTAAACTCTCGCTGTAGGGGAGCGGGACAGACTTGCAGTACTTCGCTTGATGCATGTTTGTCTTTAATGCCTCGCTGGGCGTAAAGACCCGCTTTCGATCCCACGAACTGCATATATATATATATATATATATGTATTCTTTTGCATGCGCGCTCAAAAATGACGACAAAGAATTAGTGATGATACTTCTTCACTGGTTATACTTTCGTTACTAAAAGGTTCATGGGGGAGGCATTGCAACTGCCAACGTGGACGACCATCGGAGATGAGGGCACTCGACTGCAAATCTGCTAATTAGAACAACCCTTTTCTTTCCCCTCTGTAACATGCAGAAAAAAATGCTTTCTCAGCAGGCAGTAATGCAATATTCATATGAAATGAGGCTTCATAAATATCTATGCACTGAGGCGCAATGACATGACTCGAGCTTAGATTAGATTAGATAGGCGGCAGTAGACGAACCAAGAGGCCCATTCTCAAAGGGACACCGAAACTTACGCCTTGGCCCTCTATGAGTTATTGCCATTATGTTAGTAGGATATAAAAGACTGGGGAAAATAGAAGAAAAAAAAAGAGGAGGGAGAAGAATCTCAGCAAAAGAGACGATCATCAATGCACTCAATCACGATCAACAGCCGCTGATATGCGGAGTTAAAGATGTCAGACAGTGTAGTTGCAGCGGAAGAGAGAAGAAGACTCATTAAGGAAGCCTCGGAGGCTTTGGCCGTTAAGAGTGTGCGACTCCTGGAGAAGGAATCCTTAGCTGTGGGGGATGTCTCTCCCAATGTATGTCAAAACGATTTTTAAACGCGTTGACTGATTCGACACTAACAAAGTCGGAAGGAAGTCTATTCCAAATGCTGACTATGAAATACGGAAAGAACTGCTGACTTAAGGTCGTTCTTCGAGCTTTCTGCTTGAGTTTTTGTCCTTTGTTTCGCAAGCGAACGTTAAGGTCTCTTTCAAAAAGTCCCACTGTAGGTACGTCCTTGAAGCCATTCAAATACTTGAATGTTTCTATTAGTTACCTCCTGAGTTGTCTATGCTCGAAAGAGATCAGACCCAGTTCCTTTAGGCGACGTTCATACGACTTGTTTCTCAGCTGAGGTATCAATTTCGTTACCTTACGTTGGACTCTTTCCATGTTATCGATATCTTTGCACAGATGTGGAGACCAGAATTCAACAGCAAGTTCTAAGTGTGGCCGCACTAATGCCTTGTACAAGGGAACGATGATGTCCTTGGACTTATATTCAAAATTTCTGGTGATGAATCCGAGTACTCTGCTTGCCATTATCACACTCATGTCAACTTACTGACTGAGTTGTAGTTTGTTTGTAATAGTGATTCCCAAGTCACGTTGTTGGGTGACAGGAGCCAATTCCGTCCCATTCATTTTCAATGGAGTTGAAATGTTTTTCGCTCGTGAGGAAAACTGTTTCTTCGAAGAAAGAAATTTAGCTAGAATAAATTACGGCTGCAACGAAAAGCTCATGTTCTTCGCTTCTGATCGTAGCTCTGTTGCCCTCTGAAGAATATCTAACCCTTTTCAAAGTTGATTACGTATTGGATTGACAGAAAGTTAACAGTAAACTCAAACTTAGATTTTCTTACTTATCAACGGTGCCACAGCAGATCGCAATGCATATAATCCAAGGTCATTCAGCCATCGAGAGGCAGTAATAACCTCCGTTAAGAAGGTTATGCTTTCGTCGGGTTTGTCTGTCTGTTATTCTGTTGTTCTGTCAGTCTGTCACCAAGATAACTTGAAAAGTTATAGACGGATTTCGATGCCGTTTAAAGGGATTGTTTCGCATATTAGGAGGAACAAATGATGAAATTTTCGTGAAGAAGCCGGTCATCTGTTTGTTTATCAATGCCATAACTCAAAAAGTTATGGATGGATTTCTATGAAATTTATGGACGGATTTTTATGAAATTTATGTGAGTTGTTAAGTATATCACAAAGAGTAGATGACCAAATTTTTGTGATGACTTATTGGTTTCTTCATATGTTTATCGTTGTGTTTGGTTTTATGCTTGTTAGCGCAATAACTTAAAAAGTTTTGAATGGATCTTTATGAAACTTACAGGAGTTTATAGTAATGTTAAACGACATAAATGACTAAATATTGGTGCAGATCGGTTGGTATGTTTGTATGTTTGACTTAAGTTTGTCATAATATTTGTTAGCAACATAACTGAAAAAGTTATCAACGGATCTTCAAAAAAATTTTAACACTATCATAAGGCACAAATGATTAGATGTAGGAGTTGATAGAAATAATCCTTGTTTCAGAGCCAATTTGAATTTTTCGTTGCTGGTGCTTTACTTGGCGGAGGTATGTGCTCTAAGAGGGCTCTAGTTCTGGATATATTCGGGCCGAAATTCTTGTTTACTTCTTTTACTATCCCAAATGCAATATTGAAGCAATCTCTCATTGATAATTTCCGTAGCAGATGGTTTTATCCAGGGCTAATGTCCCAGTGTAGTATTCTCGGCAATTTAGAGATACAACGAAAAACTACCTAAATATACAAGAAACTACTTTTTATAATTTCTTTAGTTTTTAATTCATCTTTTCTGTTTTGTTTGACTTCCATTACGTTTGTGCGCACGAATATTCAGGTTAAATTTTTAAAGTATTCGTCAATGACAAAAACCAAAAAATATGTACATGTATTTAATTTTTTCATTAGTTCGTCATGCAGAAATCTAAAAAGTGTTCCTTATTCAATTCTTTCTCGACTGTGTTCACTACTGCAGAGGCAAAGGAAAAGTCACCGTGGCTACATACCAGAGCCACAAAATCCACCGGCACTGGTTCGAGCAAGAGATATATACTTCTAGGTCCCAATGACTAAATAGAGTTGAACCTATAATCTTGATAGCCATGAGAGACGGAAGAATCAATGCCATTTGCAACCCCTCAGCCATAAGTGACCATTGCTAGTGAGATCAGTTCCATTGCTCTGAAGTATGAATATCAGAAATGGTGAGGCTTCGATACCGAGCATTGAAAGACTTCACCTCATTGGCTGGAAAACGAACCTCCGACCACACAGCACCACAGCACTCTAAAGATCCTAATATATAGTCGCAAAATAATATCCGTAGGAAAGTGCTAGGGCGAGCAGGATGAATGCACAGCCTTACAGAATTGAAATTATCTGTTTATTCCTTTGCATGCCCTTTGCAGAACATGCCGCAATGCTGTTATAGGAAGGCACAACACGTAAATACAATATTTTCCTCTCACACGGCTGGCCTGCGAAGCTTCCCTCAGAATTCCATGCCGCACGTCTAAAAACTGCAAAAGCGCAGGCTTTAGGGGAGCGTTCATTCACCCTACTAGAAAACATTCATTTAAGCAAGAGGCCTTTTATATAGCAAGCTGTAGCGTACTGTAAAAGAGCCCGCGCTCTGTGATTGCCCGAAAAACATTTGCGTATTTGAGTAGTTTGTGGGGATTCGCCAGCAGTACCAACCTGACATGACCTGAATTTAGGTATAAATACTATTGGTATCGCAGCAAATCTGCCCGCTCAGCGCATGCAGAGTTATTAGTGCTAATAAATAATGTGTTAATAATAACATGAAATTCTTATACTGTACTAACGAGAGATGCGTATTTAATCATACGAGTTTACATACATATGTTGTGCATTCTCATTAGAATAGGTATTAAAGAAATATGAGTATATATACAAATACTGAGAGTCGAGTCAGGGACTCGAAATGAGGACCTTTAGCTTACCACGCCGCCACTCGAACCACTAAGCCATTCTCTGCGGTATACATCGTACTCAGATTTCGCCAGTCACATTATGATGAGAACAAATAGACAGAAATTAAGTCGGGTTGGGGAAGATAGAACATAGAACAATCATGAATATAGTGAAGGCATTTTTTTCATTCACCACATAGAAGAAGTCTGACGTGCCTCCTAGTAGTATCATGATACAGATTTATCCTCTCCTTCTACAAGAAACCTTCAATCATAGTGAGCCAAGAAGCGTAAACTTAGAAGAAGATCAGTGAAAGAAAACTGCAAGACATTTTTAAGAGCAAAACCGGAAGTAAAAGCGAAAATAGCTGGGGTTACGTGGAAGAAATTATCGTTTGACGCCATTTGATGGGGAATAGGCTACGTACAGAGATAAATTCAATCGTCTTTCCAGTTATAATAAAGTTCGGTTGTCTAGAGGAAGCCATTTTGGAATTAAGTGCAGAGCCCACGCGGTCGCATTAAAGAATTCAAAGGAAGAAGCTTAGAGAGTAAGAAAATTAGGTGAAAATGATCACCCTTGAAACTAGTACGCTAATGATGAAAATAATCAACTAACTACAATAGTGAAGTTACCAAACCTTCTAAGATGCGCATGCAAGTGATCTAGAGGCAAAGCATAAGGCATTTCTGTCGAGAGTATCTCTTTACTTCAACATTTTTTGTCCCGTAAAATCCACAAAGCAAACAAATGCATTAGGCATACAAGGGTTTTTTAGACAAGTTTCGCAAAGGAGCAACATTTAATTCAGTTAAGCAATTTTTATCACTGTCTTTAAGCAAAGACAATTTAAAGGCTGTAATTATTCTTTTCTCTTACTTTAACCAGCAGTATTGTACCTTTTCTTTTTTTAACTTCTGCTATATAAATGTGCTATAGCTACCTATTCAAGGTTCAAGTGCTAGGCTGCTTAGACTAAATACATCGTAGAAAATAATACAAATACCAAGCAGCTCTTGGGTCGCAGAGGTGGGTCAGGAAATAAAGGGAGATCTAGAAGTGCAAAATATACGGCTGGTGCTGCGTACTGGAGCAATAGCAGGCCGCCTGGAAATGCTTCAGTTCTCTTGACGGCCTTCCAGGAGTGTGGTGCTGCAGTTTCCAGACACCCCTCATTTCCTCCTTGCACAAAAGTAGGGCTCTCACATTTTGCTTCAAATGGTGCGTTTTGAGTGACTTTTTGAAGCCAATTGTTTAAAAATATAGGGCAATTTGTGGCGAGTTCTGGACACTTTCTGTCCCATTGCTTCGGAGATTTTATGGGCAGCGTGAATCAAGAAGATATTGTCGTTAGCACAATGACGTCCAAAGAAGTGGATGAACCTAAAAAAGAATATCGTTCTTTGTGCGTACGAGCCCAGCACTCGCAGAGCAAGCGCCAGTTGACAAAAATATTTTGTGAATGGATGGATAAGACAAATTCTTCAGTGCGAGGCTCGTCGTTGTGGCTCGCTGAATTTTTTGAGAACCTATGGTGTTGACAAAAAAGTGCAAGTAGTCCCACGAGTACGGAAGAATAGGGTGGTGGAAACTATGAATCAGGAGATGTGAAAATTACTAAAATAGATGAAAGGCCAAAAACTGAACACGGTTCACACCGTTACTTCAAGTATACACTGAAGGGGCATTAACCCTCTTTCATGCGGTAACATATAAATATTTTAAACTTCATATAAAGTGCTATTGTTATGACAGAGAGGTAAATTAATTCATGAAAGCTTTAGTGCTATGAAGGTCAGAGAAAGCGCAATTATAAGAATATTTCGCAGAACTGATTATTTTTTCATCGTTGCAAAAACTGAGTGAATGCTCATTATTTCGTACAAGGCTGAGAAAATTGCAACACAAATTCAAAACAAGGTACAGTTTATTACAGTGCAAGCCAGAATTCAATCGTGATTTTCACAGAACAGGAAAGAAAAACATATCCGGCCAATCCAAAACCACCTTGTTGATTCCAGTAAAACGACTTCAATTTCGAGCTGGCAAATCTGTTAAGGCCGAACGCGTGTCTCCATTGGAAGGCCTCGAATACCACAGGCTTGGGGCACAAGTCAGAGCCGTAAATCGAGTGAAGGACGGCCATCCAGTGTCGGCAGGAGATCTTTGGCACTGGGCAAGCTAACCCCTGGAAAAGCCCACAGTGACCTAACCCAGTCTGCGCACCACAACCGAGTTTCCAGACCACATTCAAAAGATCCCTGCCAGTCCTGACCATAATTTGGGCTAAAGTGAAATGCGAAGCAGATCCAGCCGTGCATGTAAACGACCATAATCCCAAAGAGGCTATGGCTCATGCAGTTTGATGTATTTGAGTGATTCTGGAAGTACCTTCGCAATATTTATGAAGAAATATCCACGGGAGTGGCAGGGTAGTTGAATGCAATGATGGATGTGGCATATATACTTGGAATGGAGAAGCAAGCTGGTGAGGTGCCAGAAAGAATACACGTAAGTGATATTTTTATGTGCCGCTTAATCAAATACTGTATTAAAATGCACTGTAGCTGTTTGTGCATAGAAAGAGGGGCAAATTTAACGTAAACAACATTCAACTACATGATTGATAGAAAATATGAACACATAAAGTATTAGCGAGTAGGAAGGGGAGTAACTTTGGTTGATAAAATTATAAGGTTCAGTTAATTTAGTGACACAAAATTTCAGGTCAGCAATACTCGGGTGTTCAATCGATGACGAATAATTTCCCCTATTAATGCTGGTTGGCAAGTTCTTATTGCTTTTCTCTCTAGTTGCGGATTTATGACTTGCTACTAATTCACCATAGGGCGATGATTTTAGACATGCAACTGGCGCTTGAATAACACTTTGGCTTTTTTTAGGCATTCGTACTTAGCATACTCGTAGGACTACTAATTTTACGAAACGTCAACTGATGAAAAGAAAGAAATATTACATCAGTTCTTCAAAATTGGACGAAATGAACAAAATCGATCCCACAATTATTGGAATCACAATAGAATCTATGACAGCGATGATGACGATAGAGGTAAAAAGAATTCTTGCTTCAAATGGTTGTTGACAAGTGGTACTATGATATTCCTTTGATCGCTTTTAAAATACGAGGCATTTAGGGATAAGGAGTGCAAAATATCGAAAATGTCATTATCGCATTTGCAAGACACGGGCGATGAACTGCTTAAACTTACAAATGCGGGGTAAAGTTGTTTAAAAAAATCCCTAAAAATACTATATCCAAAACAACAAGAAAAAGAAAACAAGCCTAAGCTGTTTTCCTCATATCGGCAATAACAGCCGGCGTTTCGGACGACACATGCTATAACAAAAGCATTCAGTGATTGTGTGTTTGTTCATTTGTGATAGCAAACATGTTTGGAGGCAATTATATTGTATGTCAGACCTCGGCATCGAAGCGTTAATTGGAGCCATGTGAGAGCTGCCGATCGCTGTAGCACAGAGAGCCCCAGCTATGACAGGGCCTTCTGTTACACATGGCAAGTATTCACGTGTCATGTTTGGCAAGCTCCATGGTGCAGAGTCCCCTTGTTGTCGAAGTTTCATTCGTTCGCCGAGGGTGATTGACCAATAAAAGAGGTGATCGACTACTAAAAGAGGGTGATTGACTGAGGAAAGATGGCGATCGACCACTGAAAGAGAGTGATCGACTACTGAATGAGGGTGATCGACTACAGAATGAGGGTGATCGACTATTGAAAGAGGGTGAATCACTACTGAAAGGGGGTGATTGACCATTGAAAGCTCGAGGCACGACGAGAAGCAGCCTAGACTGACAAACCCTCTAACAAACATTGTGTGCTGAATCATTGGTCGCTCGAATATGAGACATATATCGATAAATCAATGGACCTCGATTGTGTAGTTTTTATTTAGTTATTTTTTTGGTCCACTAACAATCTTTTTGAGTAATAGCCCGTTCAAGTAACGAGATCGCCATTGAACTAGAGACAGAAAGGCAGCGCGCAGGAGTTCCGGTCACTTTACAGTATCTAGCACACGACGCACACGGTAACAACCAATGAGACCCTGCTGTTTCAAAGAGTGTGCTTTTTGGGGAGAGACATCTTGGATACGGCGGTAATAGACCTGAAAAACCAATGTGTAATAATCGATGGACAACCCATCGCTTTTGCTGAGAAAAATGAGAACAGTACCGTGCAACGCGACGAATGCTTGCTAGTCGACGCAGGGCGACGTAGAGAGCAAGATCGCGTAGGCGGAACAGAGATTGCAACTCGCAAGCAGCATTGCAAAGAGTATTGCAATGGGCAGGTAGACCAAAGAATTGCTGGTGGCCGGTCGTGCGCGCTAGACAGTGAGACAAGCGGTAGATGCAGAACTATATTGTGGTACCGAGTCACGACAGGTAAGCACACTGGATAGTTGATCACCGAGCTGCTACCTGTAATATGAGCTGCCGTCGATACTGACGGGTCGCTCTTATAGGCTACTGGTTCGGGGCGTGCCTGCAATGGCGCAATGACACCAAGCTATAAGAAAGGATGAAAATAAAAACATAACAACAATAATTATTATTCCGCTTCTTAATGCCAGTTCCAACTACCACGACTCCGCTAGCAACTTTTTGAGCATCCGTACAAGAGTATATTGCAAGAGCTCAAACCGCAGACTTCTTGACCATCGGCATACCATTATCCTTACAATAAAAAAGAGCTGTCGTCTGTGCGAAGCCTACCAAAACTGCCCGGTATTTTTGGTAGCTCCATTGAACTCTGTGGAAATGATGGATTTGGTGGACTTTGAGGACTTGGTGGATTTTGTAGAATTGTGTACTTTTGGATGGTGAGATGCATCAAAATACATATTGTCAAAATCTAGTGAATTAAAGGTTTGTGGGTAGTCTAGTGTATATAATAACAGTCACTACCTTCGAGAGTTCACCACCATAACACACGACTATTAGTTATTATTAATTGGACAGCCACATCCGTGAACGCTTTATCACCATTAACGCACGGATATTATTAATTAATAGCAAAAGCCGCTACCGTAGAAGCTTCAGCCAACAACCCCAAACAAGAGCATACAGTAGCAGTTGCTGAAACTCTCGGGGTTCCGAATAAAAGCCAATCTCTACAACTACAACGAATGCGAAGACTCCAAAAGCGCTGGGGGAAAAGAACAGTAAAGGTATTTGGGCGAGACAAGGCATCCCTCGGTCAGGACTCCATTGTGTCAAAAGGTACACAACCTTTAGAGAAACATTTCCCTTGCAATGCATTCCGCGCAGTAATTTTTGCGGCATCTGGGGCAAAGAATATTTTAGGGAAGAGCGTTACCATTCCGAAAGCTGCAGTTGCGGCACAAGGTCAAAGAGACACTGAAGTTTACATTGTATCTGTTTTGCATCGTAACTGAGAGCCTTGGTTGTCAAAAACCCGTCCAGGTCAACTTACAGCGACGTCACTGGTAATTTTGGGGACTGTGCTGAGTGTATCAAGTTAGCACAGACTTCGTTCAAAGCGCGCATTTCGACGTATGTTGTAACAACAAACAGGGCAGCGGTAGTGTGTGGAGATGGCCAAGTAGCAACGTTGCTGTTCGAAATAGTTGCAACTCCACAATTGGCCGAGCAACCTGGAAAAGTTAGAAAATAATGCAAAAACTAGAAAGCATTCTGAAAGTGCATACCTCCGCCAAGCAAGACAACTGCAACGATAAATTCAAATTGCTTCTGAAACCATGGTTTTCTTCGTATCAATACCAAAATTTAATCATTTGTGACGTTTGATAGTATTATTAATTTCTGTAATTTTCTCGAAGATCCGTTCATAATTTTTTGAGCTATGCTGTTACCAAACACTATGACAAAGATAAGTTAGACACACAAACGGACCAACCAATCATCACCATAATTTAATTATCTATGTCTTTTTACATAACTAACAACTCTTGTAAATTTCATAGAGATCCATTCAGATCTTTTTGAGTTATTGTGCTAACAATCACAAAATTAAACACCGCAACGAACAAATAGTTCATCACAAAAATTTGGCCAATTACTTATGGTAACAAGCCTAACAACTCGTGTAAATTTCATGAAAATCGGTCCATAACTTTTTGAGCTACGGCACTGAGAAAAAATAGGCAGACAAACAAACGGATGCACGGATTTCCACCAAAAGTTAATCATCTGTTACTGTCAACATACCTAACAATCCCTGAAAATTGCGTAAAAATCCGTTCATAACTTTTTAATTTATCTTGGTGGCAGACAAAAGACAGACAGTCAGATATGACAAAAATATGACCTCCTTGGCGGAGGTAATCAGGAAGCTGGTACTAGAATGCATTTCTGAAGCGTGATGCAAGTAGCATAAATACCTAGCGCAGTCCTCTGTCGTTCAAACGGTTCATTAGTCGAACCGCACGAGACAGGCCCATTGAAGAACCAGCAGTATATACGGTCGGAGCTTTGCACCTGCCATAAATGAGCTTTTTGTCTTTGACGCCATAGCTCTGATAATCTGTAATCGACTGCAGCCGTGCGCCTTTCTGGGCCCTTCTGGTGTTCACCTGCAGCTCGAACCACTGCATGTGGGTGTCCCGGTTGGAGTGTTCTGCCGCGGCGGCTTCATCATTCCTAAAGTATTTGCTCGTGCTCGTAGACAAGATACAAAATTCCAGCAGTTATCTCGAGCGCCGCAGAATTTCGTTTCTCTGATGGCGACCAGGGAATAGCTTGTGGAGGAAAGCTTATGAAACAAAAACTGAAAGTTTAGAAGAGTTTTTTCAATAAACCCTGAAATTTCCGAGTGCAAAAGATATTCACTGGTACTTCCTTGCACATCGCGCAGCCCGCGTATGACTGTACATCAGTTCTGTTTGGGAAATGCAAAGAACTGGAAAGGAAGGACGGACGGTATCGAGCATTAGACTGATTGGACAGTCCGGAAAATTTCAAGAAGCTGCAAGAACGCCGACTGTGGCCTCTCTCAGTGATAGCTCAGCTCCCGCCATTTCACAAATCATTCCGATAAATTGCGAGTTCGCTGGTCATCAAGTAATGTGTGAATAAAAACTATTTATATTTGTATAGGTTATAATGTTACACATGGATTGCAGGTTGAATGTACCAAGGAGCTTCTATAGAGAAGGAGGGAGCCCTGCGGCCCAAATACAGATTCGCCAGTGAGTCAACCAGATCTCTTATGGCTGTGAGATCTCATTGGTGGATGTCACGGGGAGCAGTGAG
>LQNS02278180.1:1620423-1644236 GCA_001587735.2 Parhyale hawaiensis | reverse complement strand
GCATACGCGACTGGCTGCAGCCATAAGAGACTCTTTACTGATCTGCGATTGGTGCATCCGATGACTGGCTGACAGCCATAAGAGACTCTTGAGCTTCAACGAGCTAGGCTACTGGCTCCCTCCTTCTCTATACAAGCTCCTTGGAATGTACTACTCAATCTATATCAACTATAGAGTGCCAACAAATGAAATATTACGACAAACAATGCGCATTTAACAGTTCTCAGTGTAGGTATATGCCAGTGCTGCTGAATTTGCTGTGTATGACGCATGCATAGATCCACCACTGATACATTTACATTACTAAATAATGAAAATAAAATCCATTGTATGCACCAGAATTCAGCGGCAAGAAACCGCCATTTAATGAAAGCGACACTGAGAAATTGCTTATAGAATTCTATTATACGATTACGCATAGCGACGTGGAGTACTGTATAAAATACTTTTGATTTTTAGAATGCTATTTGCAAGCGTGAAGTAATATTCATACGAACGATATTAATTACCTTTGTAAAATTAACGGCTTTGCAACCACAGGTTTTCCCGTTACAGTGGTTGGTGTTTCGATCATAAAAAGCCTCAGCGACGTAGCTACTTTGCATGACGATGAATGTAATGTAAGTGTAACTGAACGGACAATATTCAGTTCTCCACGCTGCTACTTCACAAGCAAGCTTGTCAGAAAAGCGTACTGTATGAAAAAGTTACATGGCTATCATGCCTGTTGGTAACTCTGTAGTTTTCAAATTTTGAAACGAACGTGATGAATAAATTTCAAAAGCAAGAAACACTGCACACAGACAAGTCTGTTCAAACGTTTTTTTGTATTGTTACAGTCTTTACGTTGTAACAGTTTTCGTATTGTAACAGTCATTTCTATTGTTACAGATTTTGTACAGTTACAGTGTTTTTATTGTCATGATATATTTTGTATGGTTACAGTCTTTGAAAGGCTTCAGCAACAACAGTAAAATCGTTCTTTTAAAAGCTGCCATTACGCTCTTCTTTACAACTGTCACAGAAACAAATGCTTCGAAAGCTTCTGCGTCATTTCGTTCTAAACCTCAAGCGCAACTACGCAATAATTTCACCTCAGTCGTGCTTGAGGTTGTCAGGACAATGAGGTGACGTGAATTACCCAGCCATTTGAAATGCAGCTGCCTGATTATGCTCAAAATCTCTCCTTTGAAATCTTCCTATTCGAGAACACCCCAGGACATGGCGCTATTTTTCAACTTGTCACATGATCCTGGGCTGCCTCTTGAGTCCTGCAATAGAACCCGCCATCCTAAGCCTCTGTAATATGGGTGCTGGAGCTTGAGAGATTCCAGTCAAGACAATGGGATCATTGCCCCATCTTCCAAAAAGTGGATGATGGCAAGCAAGTAGAGCGCTTGCTAGGAGGAGAAGATAGCAGCTGAATCTTCTTGTTCTTGTCTCGAATTAGGATGGAAATATATAAAACAATAAAAGCACGTGTAATGAAAACATAACTGCTGCCTGACCCAGTTTTGAACCCAGTCGGAAATAATGGTTGTGATTATTGTAGAATATAGTGGTGTATGAGAGATTAAGGTCGTTTATGGATGATGAAACAATACGGTAGATATGTCGACCAAAACATTACGTTGATTTTAGTATGTTTAGGTCGATATTGGTGGAGGTAATATTGGTTGTTTAAGGTTGGTCAGGAAACGAAGGTCGATGGTAGTACATGGATGTATGAAGACTATATATGGTAGATGGTAGTACATGGATGTTCGAAGACTATATATGGTAGAGCAGCATATGCTAGAGCATAACCAGGTACGTTATCAACGGATTTCCATAAGTACGATCATGAGTGGAATTCCTCTCATTATTTGGGGAAGAATATGTATGGGTTGACATTATAATATGGCTAGAATTCCCAACATAATCGACCAAAATAATATAGTACGACTAAAAGTTTGGATGCGAAACATCTAAAAATTCACATTATAGTGCAAAAATTGTGCACATTTTCAGTTTTTGCATTCCTGTCAATGAATTGCAAAAAAATTGCAAGGTATGTATGGACGTTGACTGCCTTGACGTTATTTTTATCTACCGTTTCTAAATTTTACTAACGCTTTACCAGTTCAGCGTAGTTACCCCCCATATCTAGTTATTTGTCGTATCCCTTGTAAAACAGTTCTGCAAACTTTGATCAAATATTGCCATCTATTTTTATGTTCCTTCAGTTTATATCTGTAAAGTTTCATGAACAAATTATTCCCATTGGCTCTATGGAAAGCAATGCTAAGTTACATGATAAATTTGGTATTACGTAGCTTTACAACGGATGCGGACAAACTTCATCCATCAACTGGTAACTTCCTGTGAACTGTGTCGTATAGTTGCATACCAGCTTAGAGTTGGAAGAAGTTGTATATAAACGTGTGTTGACTGCACAGACTGGCTCAAGCTCCTGCTCTATGGCATCGTCCTGAAGTTTAGAACCTTTCACCATTCTGAGCTGCTGGCCAAACTCGCATGTATAAATTACCTTTTTTGCAAAGCAGGAAATCGTTACCAAACAAAGCAGGCATCCAGTGCATAATATGTCAACAGTTGATCTTGGTAGAATATAAGTGTATCATTAGATGAACACAGTCGATTTTGGTCGTAAATGGTATTTCTTACCGCTTACTATGGTAGATCATGGTTGTGCAGCTGAAACCTTTATGGTTGTAATTGGGCATTTATGGTCGGGAATTTTGGTTGGCAATATGGTCGAAGGTTGTGACACATCTCTACCATAATGCACCCCATAAATGGTTGAAAATGGAGGATATATCGACAATAAACAACCAAGATCTCGACCATAACCATAGTTGTTCTACTATAATCACAACCATTGTATCCGACTGAAGGGTGGAGCTATAAAAAATAAACAGAAAACCTCGTAATTGATAATATAGCTGACGCAGGTGCTTATTTTGTAACTAAGATGGAAGTATTAAAATATTCATATAAGAAACTAAAAAGAAACTATCATTGCTGTGCATTTTTATAATAGCGGGGTAGCATTAAAAATATCAATATAAGACCCTGAAATGAAAATATAATTGCAGTATTTTTCTTAATAGTCGGTAGTAGAAAAATATCAGTAAAATTACCTACATGCGGATATAACTGCTGCACTGTTTTGTTCGGGATAACACAATTTTAGAGAAAATTAACGCTAAAAAATATTCCGAAGGAGTTTCTGTTGGAGCTGTAATCTACTATATAATAATTCACGTCGTGTTTTTATTTATTTATATATTTATATCTTTCCTGTCACGCTCTATGGGAATAAAATAGGAGAAAATTCAGATTTCAAAATGTAAAAAAAAAGTGGGGTACCTTGCAATTTTTTTTCGGCGAAAAAAAAAGTTGGGCACCTTGCAATCTTTTTCTTCAGTATTAGATAAGGGGAAAATACAACTAATAAGATAGGAGAAAATTCAGATTTCAAAAGGCGAAAAAAAAAGTTGAGTACCTTGGAATCTTTTCTTCAGTATTAGATAGGGGAAAAATGAGGAAGCCCAAAAGACGGCGGGGGTTTTGGTGAAGTGTTAATTTTTTGCCGTCATTTATAATGACGGCATGGGCCACTAAAATATATATATATCCAATTTCTTAGGCAGAATGCTGAATTTTCAATAATGAAGCCTTCTGAACAGGAGACAGCGGGGGTTTTCCTGAAGGGCTAACTTACTGCCGCCATTTATCGAACACGTGCACCAGTCATTAATAACCCAATATGCCGTCATTTACAATGACGGCTCGGGACACTAGTGTCAGAATAAAATCAAGAATATTACTTATGAGTGAGGAGGGAAGTAGTGGATGCTCCTTTTTTAGGTTTGAAATAAAGGTAAGGATATAATAAAATTACTTCTTTTGAGACGGTAGATGCGCTGACTAGCGACAGTGGAATGCACTTTATTTTTCGCCTAAAATTACAGCGGCCGCTGTTACGAGTAGTTAGCAGAGCACCATTATCCAGAGCATAAAGAAAACCATATTCTTTTAATGTATATGGGGTTTTCCTGAAACTAGGATTAGAATTATATAGCTGCTAGAACGATAAGAACGGATGAAACAGTGTTCACCTTTGATAAATAGCATTCATTTTAAAGTCCAAACTTGAAAGCAACTACCAAAACATTCTATAGAATTTCACTAGAATTAGCCACAAAACATCAGTAACCACTTTTCAGGTTTATTTTAATTTTCAAATGCAACCAATGTGAACTTCAAGCGAAGAATAAGCCGGAAGAAGTACAACACCCTGTACCATATGCTTCACTTCCTGACCGACTCCAAAAAATCTCCTTACACTGACAACAAGGCCCGTTTTCTGGCATGCTTGTTCAAACTTTCCAAAGAACTAGCTGGCCGTTTTCTTCCAAGTTTGTGCTCTCAAATCATGCGAGTTAGGGCTTGTTTTTCTTCAGAAACTACGCCATCCAGATGCTAACGACTGTTGAGCTTGGGATCCGCATTTGCCTCGAGGCGAGCAGGGGTGCGTTGCTGTGTCCTCGGCATAAGTACAGAAAATCGCCCAACTTTAAAATTCTGGCCTAGTAGATAATGATGTCCAGCGCTAGATGAGCTTAACGGGCAGCACGAGGTTCCTTGAACGTAGAGGTGCAGGCTCTACTGAAGCATCCACCTAGTACGAAAAAAGACAACTTACGCGAGAGGCGCCTCACGCGGAGGATACGAGTGGATACTTCTCATGCGTCTTATTACTGGAATGTCGCGTATACTCACATCCAGCGGTAACTATAAACCGAGCACAAAATGACTCTCTGCAAGAAGAAAAAGCTTTCGAGCAGCATGATTCCTATGCGTGCAACTCGTCAAACGCTGAGGTGCAGAACTCTACTGATTTCAAACTATCAACCTATAACGTACACGTAATATCCTCTGCCCCAGGTAGCTGACTGATAACATATTCCTCATACGCAGAGTTCCTCTAACGTTGAAGTTGAGAACTTTACACACTTGAGACATATAGCACATTGGTTCGCTCCTGTAAAGGATGACACTATGTGCTGATTGATAGAAAATAAAACGTGTACTTCAGCCTCGAAAATATAAATGTGTCTCCCGCTGGTTCAGGCTACGGCAACGTGACTTTCACCGATGTGGATAGTAGTCAATTTCTCGGCAGGATATGAAAGAAGACTTTAAGCTGTGCAAGTTATGAATCCCATGCACCTTGCAAGTACGTTTACGAGCATAAACTTCCCTACACGCTTGCTCTTGATGCTTCCAGCCTGTCAACAGTCACTGCCAGGCGACCGTGATGCATCACGCCGTCGGTGTAATACGAGAATTCAGGCAGCCAATGAACGGCCGAAGTCGATAGTAACAGACCACATACAAGAAAAAAGAACCATTCACAAACCAGTAGCGACAGGCAACACATCGTGCGAGCGGCTCTAATCGATAGTGACCGTGAAAGTACAACTCAAGGTGTCAACATAAACCGATCATCAGGTCATTACCTGGAATACCTTGAAGACTCTTCGGACGAGATCCAGGCGGCGTTATGCACCCCATTCATCTTGTGTGCAGAGGTGGCGCTGCAGTCGGTGACAAGTGAAGGGTTAGTAGTGAGTTATGCCCACGTTGCACGCAAACTAGCTGGTTTATCTGGCACTATCAGTAAATACGAGTTAAGTGCATTTTTGAACAACGCAGTTTCAACGTCAGTGGTGTTAATGATAGGGCATATTGTTGAACAGCCTCGTGCCCTGAACGGTGAAGCTTTCGAAATATTTCACTACAACTGCATCGCCGCCACTTTCGACCGGGACGAGCACTTCACCAACGCGACCAGTACGGTCAGAGCGTCTGGCGACAATGGTCTCGTTTACATTCTCTGTAATTCCTTCTGGCATTTTCCAAACATATATGATTGTGAACCATTCAAATCTCCGTTGAACTGCGTACATTTGAAGGTTGGCAAGTCTTTTGTGATAGCTTAATTCCTGTATACCTCGAATTTTTGCAATGAATGATCTCTGGTAAGCACATTGTGATGACATTCTTGACTGTGATGTAAGTTACGATTTTATTAAAACATCACGATTTCAACGAAGTTTTCCACTCCATGAAATTTTTACTTAGGCAAATTATCTACTATTTCATAATTTTTAAAATATTACTCGTTGACACTCAGTACAGTCTGAGGTCTTCGCTATCACAGGTAATATCGTGCAACTACTTAAATATAGAAAATGAACTGACCGAATTAACATCAGTATATTACAAAAGCAAGAGATGATATCTGCGTAATGCGGTTAATGAGTAATTATTTTCTCATAGCCGTGGCTCGAAATTTCAGTTTTTTGGAAATTCAAAACTTGACGAGGACCACAATCATGACTAAAAAATTCACCATTCCCATGAAATACACGATATCTGGGTAGGTCATTATTTTTAATTATATTTATCATTGTTCAACCGACGGTGCATAGTACAAACAAATGCATTTGTATAACACAAATAGCAATTAATAGCCCAGTTTTATGCTTGTTGAAAGTCGTTCACTACATTGAAATAGACAGCATTTACATCAAACTGTGTCATTGACGAGTGCACCACCTTCTGACGGTAAATATAAATCAGTAGCAAAGTAAGAGAACAAACATGCAAAAGAGAACGGTCACGACTTTTCAGTTCAAATATGTACTACACAAATTCACTTTTTGACGACAAAAAATTACTCATTTACAGGTGGAGAGCAAAATAATGCAAAGGTGAAGGGTCAGAGTCTTGAGAGCAGATAAACAAAACAATATGCAGGTACTGCACCAGTTAACAAGAGCGCCAGTCTGGTCCTGTCCTGCATTATTATAGAAAAAAATTCAGTTAATTCATCGAAGATAAATTCACCACTGGTTAATATTTACCCACGTAGCAGAATATTGTTGAATCGAAGGTGGTACAAAGTTGGAAGGTTCGGTTAATTTTGGATTCTTGTCAACCGATTCTTGAGCAAAGTTTTAATAATATGTGTCATGATATGGGTTTTCAAGCATTGCAACGTCATAGTGAGTAAATATAGCATATCTCTCTCGTGGCTAATATTATGAAATAGCTTAGAAAATCATACTGTTAGCGCAACTTCAACATTATTCTGTACAAGCATCAGGGAATGACCGAATTTTCTTGTGCGAGGAAGAAAAAAGCAAAGTAAAAATATTAGAAATATTGTTGGGCCAATCATAATTTTCAGCATGCGTTCAACATTCAACTTTTCTTACGCCATTAATTATGAACACATACTCAAGCACACAATTGAATGCGAAATAAAGTGACAAAAGTATACATGATTTCTATTAGGGTCGTCTTTGTATAAAGCCCAAGTACAGATAAGCTTAATAAATTTATTTTACATAATATTTTTTTTAAGCCATAGTTACAGATGTAACTAATTAGGAAAATGTTAGCAGTAGTGCACTAAAATTCCGTTGTTATGGCGCAAGGCAGCCACCTAATGCATTGGCTGAACATTGATAAGAAATGTTAGATCATGGATGAAGAACAACCTAGAACCGATTCACAAAAATGAACAGTGGGTAAACATAGAAAAACAAGCTAGGTCCGACCTATTATACCAAGATTCACTATCTGCAACGAGGGGTTCGCAAGAAAGTCGTCTGACGCATTTATCGCTGGTAAATTTTCAACGCCTGGTGATTTCAGAGCTTTGTAAATGCATCGCCAGCCAAGTACATCACCTGATAAAATCATCACGAATGAACAGACGATATTAGTTTACAATAGCAGGCGATGTATTGCCAAGCAATGAACTTGCAAGGCACAGAATTTACCAGGCGCTGAAATCATTAGGCGAGAAATTTACCAAGCGTTGAGTTTACGAGGCTCTGAATTCATCAGGTGACAAACTGACCAGAAGATAAGTTCACCGAAAATGGATTCAGGAATGCGTTAGGTAACTTCTACTTACATCGTGACGGCTTCACTCATTTTGCTACTAGCCACCACTCAAGGGTAAAGGTAAAGTCTCCTTGCCGCACACATCTCGAATAGAAAACCCACATGCACTGGCTCATGCTGCAGATGAATTACATCCAGGTCACAGAGGAATCGACAAAACATTGTCTGGTCAGCGCTGTGACGTCATTATGATAATTGTGCTCAAAATCGTGAGGTCAGTACCTACTCCCCAGAAGCCTATGTGTGGTAGAACCGCTGACGCTGCACTGTCCAGCACAAAGACATTTCCTTCCTGGCTGGGAAAAGAACGTCCGGCTCTGTGACAGCGAGCGAGGCAACACCTCTAACCGCAGTTGAGGGGTGTCATCACTCAATAAATCAAAGAGAATTATCTGGTCTTATCGTTTGTTTGGATGCTCGCGGTTTCTTTGTTTTAGTTCATTGCTACTAGTTTCTACTTTTGCCACATTTCGTCCCTTAATGAACATCGTTGCAACAACTTGAAAATTGCATTCTTTGAAGTAGCGTGGCATGCAGCATTTTTCAGTACTTTTCAACTAAAAAAAATTGCGTTCACAAATTATACACAATGGATCAGCTCTTAGATGTTACTCAAGAAACTATTCTGTTAGGTAAAAAATATAGACAGAGTCGGCTTAATGAATATCGCCACAATAGCGAAGACAGACGCACCCAATTTTCGAATGGTGATTTGCAAACTAATGGTCCTGCATATTATACAGCATATCCATGCATTAGAAAATCAAACCATTTGTTTCAACAATGACAGCACTGATCTACAATATAACACAAACCGATGTGTATTTATTTATTTACCCATTTTCTGTCACGCTTTAACAAGACAGATAGGCGGAATTTAGCCCAGGTTGGAGGCTCTGGTAGTCCTCTCAAGTTCCATTGAAAACTACTAGTTAGAAAGTAGGCCTAGTTGCAGAAGATGGCAAACGTATCTTAATCAGGGACAGTTGAAATTGAAATTCCAACAATGACGACATTGCAGGCTTAGTCTGATTTGTACGAGTCTTAGCTTCTCCATACATCGAATCTATGGCAAAGTATCGAGCGACCTTACGTCTGAATGCGCTTCTTGCATTGCCGAAGTTGAAATCGCAGCGCAGAAGTTATCTGAAGCTTCAATTGGCACTCTCATGCATCTTTATTCGTAGTTTCTTCCCACAGATGATTTCGTTGCTTCAACTATTTTCCCAAATTTAGTTCAATGGTCGATGAAACAGCTTTCGCTGAGCAAAAACCATTGGACCTGTATACGCTAGCCTACCGTATCTACAAAACCGAATCTGACCTATTACTTTGAGCGTTGCTGATCGGGCTGCAATAAGCCATGTGTTTCTCTATTTAAACGTTTCGATACTGAGCGGCTGTGAAGCCGTAAACGCTCGTCTCAGGGTGCTTAGGTTAGCAGTTGTAATAACGAATGTATGATCAATGAAGAAGGTCATCACAAATTCTTCACTGTCAAATATGACAGCGCGGGCCCTCTAGTATATAATAGCGATACTGGCTGTTTGCATATTTATATAACCATGAAAAATGAACCGTAAATGATGAATCGCAACCCGGAAGTCGGCATGCGGAGCCGACAGTGGCTTAGACTCCCAAAGGAAATCAACCAGTGAGCGACATAAAATATTCTTTAAATAAATTATGAATAAATCTCCCTGATATCGCACCCCTAACTTCTCCATGAGCCTCCCGACTCAAAGGGGGGATGCCGGCATCAGAGACGGAATGATTCAGAAAGTGTAGCTATACCCTTAAAAAAACTGACCATTCCTATTCGGGAATTGGCCATTTCTTCTTGAACACTTATGTACTGTATTACACCTCTTTCGAAGACGCTCCACGTAATTATGTACGTGTTGGTACTCACTCTCTCATTATAACAGACGACATATTTTTTTTAGAGTGTTATCTTATCCCTCACTGAACATGTAACACTTTCAGTGTCTGATAGCTTCAAACATCATTTAAATGTAAGTACCTACCCCATTTTGCTAGAACACAGTGAACAACTGTCTCAAACGGTTATCTCAACCACGCGCACTACGTAACGGTTCAAGCAAACAATAACAGCATGGAAACCGACTCTTCTGTATTCTGACATCTCCTTCCTTGCAGACACCTTCCAAACCAGGAACATTTCGATACTCCCTCGCACAGAAGCATGGTACAAATAATAATGCACATATCAGAGTGGGGCAAATGAAACAGAAGGGTATCAGTGTGGTCCCACCTCCTATAGATAGACTACAAGTCTCTCCTTTCAAAGTAGAAACATTTCAACACTTCATCGCACAGCAGTACGCTGCGAATATTTTATACTGTATACATTAGAGTGGGCCAAGTAAAACGAAAAATTACTGTTTTATCGTTTGTCTGGATGCTCACATTTCGGCTGTTTCAGTTCATTAATTAATTGTTCAGACTTTTCCAATTCAACCTTTAACGAATGCCGTTGCAACAAGTTTAAAATTGTTTTCTTTAATGCGTGTCATTCCGTATTTTTCGGTATTTTTCAACGAAAAAGATTGCATCTACAGAATGACGAATTTACAAGATATGCACAGTCTTCCAGCATCTTCCTATAAATAGACTACATCTCTTCCCTAACATAGCCACTCAGGAACATTGCAACACTCCGTCGCAGAGCAGCGTATAGTACGAACGCAATATACCCTGAAGAGTCCTAGCACTGCTGTCTGCAGTAGAGGAACAGTTGAACCACCGCGCTGGTGGACGCTCCTGCGAGGTCCTGGTAACGGCATTATGCAGCCTAACAAGCAATTTGCTAATGGCTAACCAGACACACTGAGTTACCTTTGCGACCATTGGTCGAAACAGAGCTGCAATACAGGACCGCTACTGCAGTGAAGACATCCGCTACTCTGCAACTGAAGCTGTATACGCTGCAATACTGTTGTGTTAAAAATTGTGATACTGACAGCCTAAAATTTAATGTCCAGGACGAAATCCTTTGGTCTACAACTGCAGGGGCTCTGCTTGTGCTTAGGTACTTATTGCATACTGTAGAATTGAGGTCCTTGTTGCTCTGAAAGTGTTTACGTTACAAAGTGCTGCAGTGTTCAATATATGTTAGGATACTGAAAACGTTTACCTTTAGAGTACACTTTTCTTTCACTGTTCCTCTATAAAAGCGTATACGTCTAGGGGTACTACTCTATTCAAAATACGTTGTAATATCGAAGGCCAACGTTCAGAGAACCATCCAATCATTATAGTATAGAGCAGCTTAAAATAGTTAAGTGAATGATTTTCTAAAAAGTGCGATATTGTCACAGATATTAAAATAATATAAAGTCTGATGATATGGTACGAGTAAAACACTGTTAGGTCATACATGGAAATGATGCTGCTCCTGACAAATGAGTATTCTTACTTCACGTACTGACGTACGATACCTATTTATGGTCATTTTCCTAGAGAAACCAAACTGAAACTCAAGAATTATATTGCTTTAAACAATCTCGAGCTAGAGCACTCTGAGAGCGCATGCCTCCGCCAAGCAAGAATTAAAAGTGGTGCTGAGACCATGATTTTCTTTGTTGCAACACCAAAATCTAATCATTTGTCCCCTTTGATAGTATTAACACTTTCTGCAATTTTCTTGACGATCCGCTCATAACTTTTTGCATTATGCTGCTAGCAAACATTATGACAAACATCGGTCAAACATACAAACCAACCAACCAACCGATCTGCACCACAATTTAATTATTTATGTCTTTACAGCTCCTGTAAATTTCATAAAGATCCATTCTTGCCTTTTTGAGTTATGCGCCAACAAGCACAAAATCAAACACAGCAACAAACACACAAACGAACAAACAGATCATCACAAAAATTTGATCATTTCCTCTTCGTCATAAACTTAACAACTCATGTAAATTTCATAAAAATCCGTCTATAACTTTTTCAATTATGGCATTGATGGATGGGTCTTCACCAAAAGTCAATCATCTGTTCCTACTATCATACTTGACAATCCTTGTAAATTTCATCCAAATCCGTCCATAACTCTTTGAGTTATCTTGATGAAAGATAGACAGAATTACAGACAGACAAACCCGACGAAAACATAGCATCCTTAACGGAGGTAATAAGTATATTGCTCAACTCGTGATCACACCGACTAGAATTAATATTGCCTTTCTCGTGTTATGGGGCCTTTCCGGAGAAAATGTATGTTTTATTTACAGAGATAAAGTTGCCATGACGGTTCACTTCAACTGGGAAACCCACAAGCACTTGTTTGTGCCGCTTAAAAATCCCCGTTGAGGTACAGAGAAGTGCAAGGCTACAGTCAGTGACAGATCGCTTAAGCTATGACACAAAAGACAGAGGACTCATGTGACAACTGTGCCCCTCCGACCACCTCCTTTGCTGGTTAAGTCAGTTCCCTTTCAGTGGGATCTGAATGGCAGAGACGCTGATACTTCATTACAAAGTACCATGACTTCATTCCTGGATGGGAGCAGAACGTCTTATCATTATCTGGACAACGAGTGAGACAGCGCTCTTATCTAGCTTGCCGTTTGAGGGAAATATTGCCAACCTCGGCTTTAATTTCCCATATAAGTACAGTTATGTTACGCTATGATTATTATTCTCCAGCAAAAATTGCTAACAAACTTTGTACGTTAAAAATTTCACGTTTATTTAGATTGCAATTTTTTAAAGAAGCACAATATGTTTATTGCCTTGCAATATGACGGCAATAGCATCGATGAGTTAAATTACCGGGAAACGTTGTTCAAAAACCGTTTATCAATATTCAATTCGCGATATTTAATAAAACGCAAAAATATAATGATTGCCTCATATATCCACAACAAACAACATCCCTTGTTTTCCTTTTGCAATAGGATTACAGGGGAAACAACCTCTCATTCTCGGTAGCTGATCCCTTCTTTAGGCCTGATTTGGCCTTTCTGCCACCAAAACATCGAGCAAAACACTTATCTTTATTCAGCCATCGCAGTAAACAGCATTTCGATAACCTTTCCCATAGGCCTGCAAACGACCAACGCATTGAGCTGCTTGAAAATGCATTCCTCTGCATTTTTGAAAGCCGAAGCAAGAAATACCGAGAGACTTAAGGTTATAATCCGCTTACAGAATTGCTGGATTTTCTGGGAAGGGTCACAGTCTTGAGAACTTCTCCGGTAGTGATGCGACAAGCATGGAATGTGTATGTCGTGCGCGTTTGCTTGATTTGCGCGATCGATCGATCGCCCTGCACAATCGGTGGATGTTGTAGGTATTAGGCCGTAATTTCGGGTAAGTTGGACTATATTCGGGTTTAATGTCGGGTAGGTTAGGGGAGGCAAGGACTGTTTTTTTTTTTTTCATTTTAAAATTTGAACTATCCACCAAACGCGCAGCGCGATCGATCGCGTAAATCCACCAAACGCGCACAACATAAACATATCAATCACTTAGTTAGCCACNGGGTAGGTTAGGGGAGGCAAGGACTGTTTTTTTTTTTTTCATTTTAAAATTTGAACGATCCACCGATTGCGCAGCGCGATCGATCGATCGCGCAAATCCATCAAACGCGCACAACATGTACATGCAGCGAAGAGTATCCTAAGAGTTAGCGTTTGCCATCCGATCGGTAGCAAAGTAGTGACAGGCACAGAATAGGTGCCTAGGTATACCAAAGAGTTCAACGTAAGATTTTAGCCTTTTGAAATCGATCAATAGCATGACGGTGACAACCAGCGAAAGTGCACACTAGTGAGTACCATCAGAATTTAACCTTTTCACGACGATTGATAGTAAAGCAGTGACAATTAAGTAACGAATGGTTACACGGAAATGTATCGTAAGATTTTGACATTTCCACTCCAATGGACAGCAAGAGCGGTGATAAGTATTAAATGAGCATAGTCATGAGCCTAATATTACACTATTTTGAGCTTTCACAAAGAACAGCTGTTGTAACCCCAATTAATACAACAAAGCATTCTGAGCTGAATGACGATGTATTTACTTAACAACCTACGGCCACCCGACCCTCCCCATTTCTGGCAACGGTGAGTACCCCGCCATAATGCCCACAACACCGAATGCTTACTCGGCACGCGCCTGGCAGGTAAACTTGAACGCAAGCTTTCAGCGCCCGACAGTAACACGCTGACATCCAGCCATTACGCCTAAGGTCGTTCTACAGGGATAAAGACAAAAGAAGTTTGTGACAGCGGGAGCTTACCTGCGCACATGTAACCTGCGCACAGGTATTGTGCCACTCCCTGACGAACGCCTATAAATAGGAGACACGCCGGGTGGAGGCAGCTCATATCTGCGCCAGGCCAAGCTACATATATAAGGTCTTGTGTATCTAAGTTGTATATCCAACTTAATCTGTGCCAAGTAGACTATCATAGTGAACTCTCTTAAGTAACCATGATTGATTTCTTACCCTGAACTGCATAATGTTAGGGCACCAGAGCCTAACATCCGCTGAAGAGACTCTAACCCTGCTACCGCAGATAGGTACTGGTAGACTGAGTACCTCCGATAGCTGCTATTCTATTACCCCAGTTTGTACGAGTTTGTAGCCCTACATCCTGAAAACAACTTGATGGATCGAATAAAATTGACAACCTAATCAAGCTATAATATCTAAAATGCAACGCATGAAAAATGTTACGAGGGCATTAGTTGTAGCAAATAATTGGGACAATAAAATTCTAACGTGTACACAATGATATTGGCAATATAATGCCTGCATTAGAGAGCATATTAAAAATATTAGGAGCATTCCTTGGCAGCAGAGGACGTGATCACAATATTAAAATTAGAGAAGGTCGGACGTGGCACCGATGTTAAAAACTTAAGGTGGTAATTGAAGGACGGACATGGCATTGATGCCCTGAATAAAATAAAATATTAATAAACAGAAGAAAAAAGGGGCTCTCTACCAAGTAGCAACAGGCAACCTCTGAGCATTATCAGAATAAGAAATAAAGCTTTTACTCATAGTTGCTAAAAGTTCTCTAGGGTAACAGGATAACAAGCCAGCACACGGTCGTGAACTTTCTGCTAGTCCGCTAACAAGTCCTCGGTAGGCGATGGCAAATGGAGTAAACATGATATTTGCGGCTTATTTTTTACATGGGATAGACGCAAAATACATGTACAACAGCATGAGGTTTTCCACGCTTCTCATCGTAAAGATATGCAGAATGTAATTTCCCCCTGTTCATCGTATAGGTACGCAAAATGTAATCAATCGCTTTTCATCGTAACGGTATGATGAATGTAGTTACGGTACCGTCTTTTCATAGTGAAGATATTGCGAATATAATTATCCTCTTTTCACAGCAAGATGTGCAAAATGTATTTACTCTCTTTTCAGAGTAAGGGTAGGAAAAATGTAATTACACATCTCATAGTGATGATAATTACCCACTTTTCATCGTAACGGTATGCAGAATATAATTGTGCTCTTTCCAAAGTAAAGGTATGCAGAATGTAATAAACCTCTTTCAAAAGTATAGGTATGCAGAATGTACGTAGTTACCCTCTTTTCTATATAAGGTAATGTGCGGAATCTAATTACTCTCTTTTCAAAGTGAGAACCAGCAGAATGTAATTTTTTCTACTTCACGGTAAGATTATGAAATGTATAACTACCCTCATTTCATCGTAACGTTATGCAGGTTATTACTCCTTCTTCAGAGTAAAGGAATGCAAAAAAGCCCTCAATTCAACGCAATGGCATACAAAACGTAACCACCTTCTTGCCATCATATGGGTATGCACAATGTAATTACCCTCTTTTTATTGTAAGGGTATCCAGTATATTATTACCCTCATTTCACCGTATGTGGTATGCAGAATGTAATTACCCTTTTTTTTCCATCACGCTACTTTTCGCGATTTGGTTACACTCTATAAAACGGCTTACGCGTAGAGGACACAGAAGAGCGCCAATAGGGAGGTTTGCTGCACGCTGAAGTCTACCGGGAGCTGCAACAACTTCCTCTTCGACAGTGGTAGCATCCAGGTGAATGCATTTTAAAATGCAAAGAAGGGCTGTAACCGTTCCCAAATTGTTATTTGATTTATGTAAACGCTGTCGCAGAATAAAGTCATTAGCAGGGCTTTGTAAAAAAAATGCATACAGAAAATCTACAATAAAGGAGCTACACTGTCGAGCGACTTGACACACCTTCCTAAAAATAAAAGAACCGTTTCTATGCAAATCGTGTACTATCATATAGATGATGGACGGAACGCCGAAACGTTCCTTTTGAGTAGAACCCCCATTCACTGTGTGACCCTCGCTTCCTACAGGATTGTGGCCTCTCCCTCATACCGATCTGCCGCTCGGAGGAACAAACCGTCTCTCATTTGTTTGATTGCAACTCTGTGCCTACGGCCCTCACCCCTTTGCATCTCTAGGAGGACTCCATACGTTTCTCTATCTATCTCTCTTCACACTAGTCCTTCGACTATCTCCCTTCATTTCCCCGCTCCCCTCCGGAAGCCCAACTGGATGAGGGTTGGAGTTAGGCGTTGTAACAATGACGCCAGAACTCCAATTCGAATTATGGCAAGTTTTAGCTCGTATCTACAATGAACCAACTTTTCAAGCGTTTTACGCGGGTTAAAGACCCGTGATGCAAAAAATGTATAGTGCAGATGCACTCACCAAACACGAACATATTAGCAAAACTAGCGCTTACTGCATAAAACGGGTGATGTAGAAGTTCAATTACTAATAACGACTCCGCAGAACATAATTAGGAAAGATATAGCTCGGAGTGGCCAAGTAGCCGTCGTGCCGAACGCTGCACACAATGCCACTTGCGTCAACGACGCACAAAACAAAAGCAAGCACAAGACGCGAGCTCTAGCGATGCACTACAAACAATGCGTGACGAAAACCTTCAAAGGCAATGGCCCACTCAACGAAAACAAATGCAAAGCGCAGACTAAGCACGCACTGCACAAAATGCGCGACGCCAACCACCGCTGGCAACAACGCACTTCATAAAAATCTCCAGCACGCCACGCAGGCCCGGCTCTTATAATAACACGAGCATGAAATTGCTCATGCAGTTTGCCTGCGCGCCTTACGTGACTGCAATGCAAGGGCATACAACGCCGCATGGGGTCCGGGGCCAGCTGGCAAAAGAGACTGCATACCCTTCGCACGACTGCGTCGGGGGCACAGTTTCTGCTCTTGCTGTGCAGCATCGGAAAACAGTACCTACAATATATAGGCTGCAGCGGAAGGTTTAGCCTTCTAGATAGAAATATCATGAGAGATTAAGACGGATGTCGCTATAAAATAGAAAATAGTGCACGCGGCTTAGAATATCAGCTAGTCGTCAATGCAAATTTAAAATCTCAAACAGAATCATCATATACGGAAGAAAATTGAGAGCAGTAAAACATTGTCTGGTAGTAGTGCGAAAGTCTGCAATTACCTTTAGAAACGCACAACAACTTTTAAAAATAGCTTTCGCTGCAACGCCATATCGCAAGACATTACTTCATATCATTCAAGCCATTTGGCCTGAAGATTCATGAAATTGATGAAAGAGAAGTGCGAAGTCAGCTGCCTCGTCAGTAGACAGATATATCACCCTCAGCTCGCAAAGTCCAGCCCTTCGTAAGCAGGCAGTAACATCGCCAAAGAAACTAGCGCCGTGCAGACACGCACAGCCCGCCAATAAGACTCCGACCGACGTACACCCTGCATATTATGCAACACAGTACGATCTCCTACTACAAGCTTCATGGGCTACCGAGTAGCTTCCAGACAGGCATAGCCGGTGAACACACACACACACACGTTAGAGGCCAATACTACTCGGTATGTTACCGGCTTTCGTTACTTTACTGTAAACTTTTTGGAGAAGTAAGTAAGAAAGCCTTCTGGGATTTTAGTTTTATTAGACCCCGAGCTTTCGAAAGGATGAAGAACACGACAATAATATCAGATAAAATATTTAAGCATCTCTAGTTAACGATTATGTAAAGTCAACCAATCATAAAATATCAATTTGTAGTCCAATTATTACATCTAATGAACCTAATCCTAAATCTAGGTGACTTTTAGAAGCTTTCCATTCTCATTGTACCCCAAATTCTATCAACATGCATGTTCACTTTTCCGAAGCTTACTGTCGCGTCCTCCAATAATACAAAAACTGAATTTCATTTATATTCTTTCGATTTGCTAATATATTATTTGTAGAATACACTAAGGCAAAAAAACTAATATTAAATAACAGTCGACAGAATTAAAATTTAACGTTTCGGGACTAAGAGGATGGGAGGATGGGATGGGATTCTTAGTCCCGAAACGTTAAATTTCAATTCTGTCGACTGTTATTTAATATTATTTGTAGTGTTTTGTTGGTAAATAGGATACCTACTTTAAGCAGATAGCTCTAGCCGGGTGAAATTCCGTTCCCCTGAAGACGAGTCGTGTTTAACGGCTCGAAAGCTCGGGGTCTAATAAAACTAAAGTGCCAGAAGGCTTTTTTACTTACTTCTCTAACATAACCTAGCCTGGGTGTCCTCCAAGCTTCGAATCAATACAATAAACTTTATAAAAGACCGGACTGAACAATAAACACTATTATATAAAACGTCATCATCAGTAGGCAATAGCGTAGAGTGATAAGTTCAGCCTTGCAAGTCATCCTGATCAATATCAATCTAGTTGCACATCAAAATGTTCCATCAATGTGAATTTAATTACACAATGGGGCGAGCGTAATACATATTTAATCCCATCATTGTTAGATGGATAATGAAGCACACGATAAAGAGTACCGTAGGGGATACTCACTGTTGCAGGGTAGATGTTGAGAACATTTAACGGTCTTGAGAAGCCTTACCTGGAAGGAAAAAAAAACATTAAAATTACATTTCATAGACGCAATTCTGCAGAACCAAATTAGATATAGAGCACTAGTTATGTCGCCTTAGTATTTCTTGAAATTTCTAGAATGTAAATATATGCATTCGATTCCGTGGCACTGTAACTATTTTAAACATAATCGAATATGTGGCAAAAGTTAAGAGAAGACTTCTTTATACTGAAAAGTTTTGGCCTGCCTTTATTGTAAGTTCATTTCTACAGGTGGAATTGCCAGAATAGACGCTGTCCGATGTTCTGATCAATATGAGTCTTTAAATACAGGCTCTCGTTTTTCCCCAACAGCAGCATGCCATGCGTGCCTGACTTGTGTGCTAGAGGAGCCAAGTTCGAACGACAAGCCTGTCGAGTGATTTTTGTGGTATTCGGTATGCTGAGTCGGCAATTGCTTGGTATGCGGAGCTGTGTGGGGGCATCTGCCTGACCAAGAATGGGAGGGTGGGGTTGGGTCACTGAACCTTCCATTTCGGCGCCATAGTTCTTAGCAACCCGAGGTCGGCTGCGGCTCTACTTACTCCTCTGGGGCCAATCGGCCTATATCTGCAGCACGACCCAGTGCGTGTGGATTTCCCGGTGATGGGTACAGTCAAAGTTGGCTTTACCTTTTACCTACACCATGAGAGTAACATAAAACCGTGCCCTGCTGTATCCGGGCTCGTACCATGCATAGATGCACATTTTTTTTTTTAATTCCTGTAGAAATGGTGACAACGCACTCGTCACTAACATCTGTCTATATTATACTAAAAGGCTGTGAATCTTGCTTTTATATTTAGTTGTTTGTGTCTTGCTTGCACACAGTTTCTTCACTTTCAGATAGAAGATAGAAAGAAATTCGAAGAATGAAGATTTAAATCGATTGTATCTGTAATACGGAAGTTAAACCTGAGCTCGGCTGAAAGAACGAGCACGTTAAACTTAAATGTGCTACGGGAAATACAACTGGAATACATAAGATATAAGCTGACTTTACTTACAGACTGAGTGCTTATTCATTAGAGAGACAAAGAAGCTGTTGATGGTGACCCGTACAAGCAGGAGTGGACGACTGAATACCGTGTGGTCTATGACTAGATGGATAACATCTGTTTTTTTGCGAAAGCAAAGACGATCGTGATGACGACCCAACGGGTCACAGGCCGTCTAGTACAAACTAAAACTGTGACGAGAAGAATGAGACTGGTGTGACTCCAAGTGCTGGCTAGGCTTTGTGTGACCAGATAGTGCACAATAGTTAGTGAGGAACCGACGCTGCAGGAATAACATTTGCATGGAGATGATGACGAAACCTCCTAATCTTGCTGTCCTCTCTAAGCCCCTGCTGTCGTCAAAAGAGAGAGACAGAGAGCCCTTTAAATAGAAACTCTAACCAAATTGAAAGTCAAGCTTGCCAAGGAAAACTAAAATTAGAGATCAAATAGACGCCCCTTAAATACAGCACTTGTGATATGCGAATGGCCGAGTACGTCGCAGGACCGTACCACTTGTTTGGGTTTAATTTCCAACTTCATATGACTAAGAGACTTTTCTTTCGCCAAGTTGGAGCATTTTTGGTTCCAAAAATTTCCACTTCCACTCAATCACAGCAAACCAATTTAGAACTTTAAAACAACGCGCTCTTTCCCGTTTCCTCATGCCACTTACTCGTTCTTTCATCCTGCTAATCTGGATGAGGTAAGCCAGACGGAAAATTTTTGTACTCTGGGGCGGTGAGCAATTTGCATTTTGTTCTTGGACAGATTCGCTCGGCAAAATTCCATTTTGCACACGGTGGATATTCATGGCACGGAGGGCGGTGACGCTGAAGCAGCACTGCGATGTTTGACGCCATGCTGGCACTTTGCGGAGCCTGTCCCTGATGTCAGGCTTTGTATACAAGATTTTATCATTTTTTACTCTCTTGCTTCGCAAAACTGTTTTCGAAAACTCGGCCTTTTTAGATTATGGAAGGTAGGATGACAGCCAGCGCTTGTGAGAGGTTCGGAAAATTAATAAAAAGTTTCGATCAGGCAGAGCAGGTATACGTAGACACAATTTTGCTGACAGAAGGTAAGTTTACCCAATGTGCTCTTTTTCAATAATCAATTTTAAAATCATTATTCCATGGTGCTCAAATATGTAGCGGATCTTATAATACCTAGTGATTATCTTCAAAAACATGCAACGTTTCATTACCTCAAGATTATCTTTAGGACCTTGGCGACTTTTTTGTTCCTTCCTTGTGATGATTTGAAAAGCTTAATGATGAAAACAGTTTAATTGAAGAATTTTTAAGTTATCTCAATATTCTTCCAGAGAATTTACGGTTATAAATTCCCCCAAGAACATTTGCTAAACCGTAGCGACTGTAGTTGATTTTTAGGAAGTAAAAGCTCTATAACAACACATAAATGCATCAGATATAGCATAGTATCGTGAGTGTGTCGACGACAACCGAATATCTGTCAAATAGTGCAGCACTGAAGAGCAGTGTTGGACTCTATTACTTCAGATATATGTTTCTTGCTGTGCCTGAAAAAACATGGCATATTTTACTTATTTTTGCTTCCTACTGTAAAAAAGCTTCCAAATGAAAAAAAAAAAAAAACTGGACGAGCACGTTAGCAGCTAGTGAGTATGAGTTTAGTACCGGCTCCGTCTCATGGAAACTGCCCGCTGGATCACACTGTGAACAACGGTAAACCTATGAGCAGCAAAGTCTTCGTTCATCAGTTTAACCTTCTTGTACGATCAGGCTGAGCTATTTAGCTACAAGGATTTCTTTCTGATATTGTATTACTGTAGGGAGATGACCCTGGCATCGAAAGAACATAGTCTTAGAAAGACAGGATTAACACTTTCACCGACTCGTACTATTAGTTGTGATGGTTAACCCATCATGGAGCAAAGTTCTCATTCAGGATCTTCCAGAAGTTTCATTTCTGCAGAAATTTTCTCTTGGGCGATCGGTAGACAGTTAAGCAAGTAAGCTTGTAGGAAAGGGGTAGAAGGAACATTGGAGTAGAAGGAACAATAATAGCAGAATCCCCCTCGGTGGCTGAGTGTTTAAGATTGGTGACTTTCTCATTATCGGGAGAACAAACGTTCGATCCCAAGCCAAGGACGAAAAGTCTTGATGCTCCGGAGCGCACCTTCAGCATTTCTGTCATCCATATATATGGTCACTGGAGGGGTAGGGGTCGGTGCAGTTGTCGGTTGAGCTTACCTACTATATGACACTATAGCTATATACGTCAGTCTGAGGCCGACTGCAGCTGTAAAATCCTTAGGGTGCGTCCTCTTGGACAGTTATCTGCAGCACGAATCAATGCATGTGGGTTTCCTAGTTGTGGTGTGCAGCTCAAAGGAGTTTACCATTACGTTACCTAGCCCTGTTAATTCTGTGCTTTTAACTAATATAGCAGATGTTACAAAAAGTTTAATTTTAGTGAGTCTTTCGGAATTCAAGGCAGTCTGCAGTCGAGTGCCTCCAGTAATATAGTGTGTGCCCACTAGCGTGTTGAGCTCAGGACAATTTACACACCGAAAACAGTGCGGCAAAAAAACTCAAGACGCTTTGACTGCAACCTATTTCCGTTCGATTAACCCCAAGTTTATCGTTGTTAATCTTAATCTTAATCCAGAGCATGCAACTGGTGCGGTGACTTTGACCTCTTGAATCAAGTTTCAGGCGTTGACCGTTAGTCGGTTACTCTTGAGAATTTCACAAACTTATTCTTGCCCGGTAAAACGGAGGGCCTAGTCAGCTCAAATGAGTGGATTGCTTCCATCACTTGCCATACGATTTAGAATCACCGAGAAAACGCCCCCGTATGAAGTTCTGGCCAACTAAGGCTTACTTATGGGCTTGAACTTACCGACCGACCAATCGAACGCTCCTGAGGTCCAAATAAAAACTTCGCACGAATTATGCTAATTAGCTCGTGACCGAATAGCCCCGTAAGTGCTAAAGCGCTAATTAGAGAATTATTTGTATGACACCAATTAAAGAACATCGTATTGCAAATTCATAAAGAAGATCATTAAAATCCAACATCTTTACCTATCACCACATCAGGATGTGCAGCACTCAGGCAAATTCTTCAGGCATTAATGCCACTTTCAGAAACTAACATATCATTTGATCTTTTCATGTACTCGATAATACATTGCAGAGTAATCGAAGGGCTAGCCGGATCACAATCGGAATCATTTTTAATGGCAAAAGTCCATCAACAAATGAAACTGAGTGCTACATGCGAGCGCTGGAGGGAACGGACATTTCGCATTTAATATGGCCTTGCAGTGAAGCAATTATCGTTCCCCGTTTCCGCTTTTTTAGCGAATGCTTTTTCCTAAATTGGCTGCTAACCCCACTGCTAATTATTATTTTCCGGGTTAGCAGCACGTTTCTTAATGTTTATTATAAAAGTCGTTATTAGTTGCAGTGTTTTGAAATCTAATAATAATTTCAGTCTTTTGACAACCGTTTCGATAGCACATGCTTTTCGGAATATTATATTTTCCCCTTGGTTGCACAAATTGTTCTCAAAAGCTGGTCTTTGTTACAATCCACTTTGTTTCATGGCAGTGGATAAAAAATTACAGTGTTAATTTTCACCTCTTTCACCTGGTCTTAATTGAAACTAAAGTTAGTTTCGAAAGCTTGCGCTACAGAAACGTCAAAAGAGTAAAAAACGGTTGCGATTAATATAAATTTTTCAATAAATGCTTTAAAATGTGCAATTAATCCGGAAACTATTAACTAGTCAGCAGTTCTTTCCCTATTTCATTGTCAGCATCTGGAATAGACTACCTTCCGATGTTGTTTCTGCGGAGTCGGTCAACTCGTTTAAAAATCGTCTTGACATACACTGGG
>LQNS02278180.1:1591539-1616738 GCA_001587735.2 Parhyale hawaiensis | reverse complement strand
AGGGAAGTGGGGATATTATCAACCAAGAGGATAGACTTAATATATCACACATCAGGTCCCAGTGTTGAAAGTTTTACGGGTCTGTCTGAAAGGCTTTACAAAGCCGTGAAAGTTTCACGGGTCCAGCTAGTAATAATAAATGGAACAAAATAAGCCCATGTGCATGGATACTTAGTATTACTTACTAAACTTCTTTTATTTGTGCACAAAGACGTACAGATATACCTATGCTAAAATCTTACCAAATAACTAATGTTCTGCAATGTTTATATTACGAGCGCAAAAAAAGCAGATTAAAATGGGGAAAGACTATTTATACACAGTTTGTGTAATAACTCGTGCGTTAAGCCTACAAATACAATAAAGCCATTCCGTAGCCATCGCTGTATTTCGCAAATCCACCCTCTCACACTGAGTTATTTTACCTGTGCAAGAAAAAGAAGAGCTTCGTGTTTTTATGGCGTCGTCGAGCCAGAAAATATTCCCGACTAGTCACAATTACATCAAAACAATTTTTTTTTCTCTTGTTACAACTCGCTGCAGTGAAGAGGAAGCGAGGATATCTATAGGTATTAGTACTTTGTATGCCCGCACTGTCTGTTCAGGATTCAATTATGGCAAGAGATTTCTTCATGGGAAATTTTGGCTAAGTTCTATCTTAAGCATCGAATTCGTCAATTGGGATCCCGATTGGTTGGGCAACTGGCGCCTGACACTTGACCCTAAGTGGCGAATTCAACGCGCACGACTGAAGCCCCAGTCAAGTTTATTCTTACGGGATTTCATCACGTCGATCCCAAACAGCGAATTACAAACGTTGTAACTAATTCACTCACATACCGGGAATGAGTATACCCTATGCCCCAGTACTGGTGAACACCTTTTGATACTTTAATAGCTATATTACGAAACAGACTAACGCACGCTCTTTCCATCAACAACAATACACTCACCAACTGCAGATCTTAATGTATACCGAGTGGTTTTCTGTTTCCCTCGTCGGCAGTGTAATGATTTCCCCAAGGAGTGCCCAACGGTGCAAATGCTAGCAGTTTTATGTGCTTTAATAAGAGCGGCATACATCAGTAATGCTTCAGCGCCATCATTATTGTAGGCATTAAAATCCGTAGTCTAGTGCTCTGAGAAATTACTAATAAAAACTAATGGGAAATGAGACGCTACGGGGAAATGACGACGATGGGCAGAGTAAAATATTAGTTAGATTATAAATGAACAAATGATTTTCATATGCTGGGAAACTATATGGTAGGTAGATTAATAATATATTATTTAAAAAGGGATTTCGCAGAGACCAATGTTATCTAAGGTTCTGATTAATTAAAGACATTAACAATTCATGAGAAGTTGTAATTCTTGAGCACAGCCTGCAATGCTAGAAAAATGAGAGAAAAAGAAAAGAATCCCGAAAGACGCTATGCCAATATTTATTTGTATATTCATTTTCAACGTCCTGTATACTTTATGGATGAATTTACTGTTTGATCGAAAGTATCATTTCTCAGTTTCCCACGAGATTTGTAAACTAGAATTCGTCTGATGCATATGTGTTATCACATTATTGTTTGCGTTTTGAAAGCCCTAGAACGTATCGGGCTGGCCAAAATATCTGTTCGTTTCCTTAGACAAAATTCACTTTTCCCACTTGTTTTTGGATCTGTTGAGAGTATCTGATGATTGTCTCGCCGTCAGATTGCAGTCTTGATTTACTAGAGCATTCAGCTGGTCAACGTCAATCTCTTTTGGCAGGGCAGAGCGAGCTGCATCTCGTGGCCGATCTACAAGTTAGTCTTTTGAACCTGGTCACTCATTCACTCGTCTGAATGTGTTATGATGTTGTAGAAACAGCTGAAAATTGCACTGTTTTCTGAGTTCCATTTCACTTCAAAATTGCAGAGATATAGTTCATAAAATTTGATATCACTTGAGAATTTAGTTGAACTAAATACAATAAAGCTGGATAGGATGTAAGAGTAGGCATCTAACTAAAATTCAAATAGCTCGTAATTAGCAAAATGAACGTTTCGGACGCAATCGGCCCATCATCAGCAATTCTGAAATGAATAAAGATTCATATTTAACTGGAAAGTTTACAACAAATGTGAACAAAATAAACTGAATAACAAAAACCTACTTAAGAACAGCCGGTGACAAAGAGAGGGGTGGCGCTTTGCATATATTTGAGTTCTGGTCTAAGTTTGTGAATGTACAGTGATTCTATAGTTCTTAGATTCTGAATACCAATGGTGGAAGCAATTATTTTGAAATCATTAATGGAAACTGTACTGTTTCACTGACAGGCGTGATCACGAATAGATGAATGGGAAGGGGTGGATAAAGGTATACCGGTCCTGGAACTGACACCTCTGTGCTCGGCGACTCTGGTAAAAAGGCTACGAGTGGTGGAACCAATGTAGCGCATGCCACACTTGGAACAACTAAAAAGTACACCAGAGACGAAGGCAGAGGGTCAGGCAGGCGGTCCTTATGGTGGAACAGGGAACCAATTCTGAACTTATTGACTAAAATGATATTAAAATTTAGTGTAGGGAAATATTTCATTAGCAATTTGAGGAGATCTGTCCGTAGTTTACTGGACTGGGAACCGAAAAAAAGGAGAACCACGTATGTACAATTATTAACTGGTTGATTATCGCCACAAGAGTAAATTCTATCTAAAAATGCATCTATTTTCTTCTCTATAAAAATAGACTGAAAACCATTGGATATAAAGTATTGCTTAAGAAAATCAAACTCTAAATGCAGGCTTATAAAATTAGAACAAACATTCCAAGCACGGTGTAAAAAAGTCGTAGCACTACTATATTTCAATCGGTTGTCACAGCCACTAAAAAAAACTTGTGCCTAATCCTGAAAATGTTGGTTTACGGTAAACAGTTGTCCTAAAAACATGATCAACGCGATGAACAGCTACATCTAAAAAGGCTAGTTTATTGTTCTGCTCTATTTCACTACTAGTGAACTTTACATCACTATGTTTCCAGTTGAGGTAGTCTAAAAGCATTTGCACATGACTCCGATCTCGAAATAACAGAAAGGTGTAATCGACATAGCGTTTGTACAGGATTGGCTTCAATTCAGATGGACAGTCATCAAGAAACAGTTTCCGTAAAAACACATGAATATGTTGGCAAAGGTTGGTCCTAAGGGCAGACCCGTACCTAGCCCATCCCGTTGCAATAAAATTTGGAATGAAAAATTAAACACGAATTCAAAACAGAAAGTTCTAAGAGCTTCTTGAATAATATCTTGGTATAACCCAAAAATGAATCACTTGCAGCATTGAAGAGACGGTTAATGATGATTCCTACGGTTTCGGTCAAAGGAATATTGGTAAACAGACTTTCTACATCAAATGAGGCCATTACTATGTGATTGGTAGATTGTATGCTTGATAAAACACTGCATAGACACAACATCACTGTGTGTTTGAAGAGAGAAAGAGAGAGAAAAAAATAAAGAGATGCACATTCTGCCGATCAAAACGAGTAACCGATGCAAGAAATCTCACCACGCGTGTGAACAGTCAAGTTGGAAAGAAGAAACAGAATAGCCAATGATCTTCAATCGAAGCAACAAAAAACAAGACAGCGAAAAAGGCATAGGAAAAGAAAGATTTTCGAAAGCCTAACTAAAGATAAGATAAACTATATGAAGAATTACAGATCAGCAGGAATAAATAGCTCACTGCTGGTGGAGCTAGCACTCAATTGATCTATTTTTCATCAAAATGATACTTGGTTTTAGACTCGAAAAATTGCTATCATTAGGCGCGTATTTGAAGAATGGCCTGCACTTTTCGTGGTCACAAAGGCTAGAATTTGGGCTTAAATTATGCTTAGGATAAACGATGAAAATTGCATGATGATTTGAATTATTGTGGTACCGCAGCCGGCCGTAACAACTTTGTATAATGCTTGGACTTTGATGCATACAAAATGTAATGTGGATATTGAAAGTAAAGTACGTTGAATTTAACCTCTTAATTATTTAATACATGGCAGCAATAATTTTAGGCCTAGGATGACCATTGGTTTCACGATTCAAGAGTATAAGGCTTACGAATTTTTATTCATAGTAACATTGCAGTGGTGAAGAAGCTGAAATTGCTTAATACATACTAGGGTTCAGACTGAGCTCGTGAGCATCATGTGAACTTAATTTCGCTGACTGTGTTTTCAACCTCAGTTGGAAATGAGAATCTATTTGCGGGGTACTCATATGTTCTGGAGCCCAGGTTCTGCATATACAATAATCATATGTTTCACTAATTTAGTATAAATGCAATTGTTTATCTTCGTATGAGTTCTTAATTTTGTGAGGTGTGAGAACGTATTGGATGTTTTCTAGGGGTGCCAGGCAAAGAAAAGGTTGCGAAACACTGCTCTACATTGTATAAAATATTTCTTAACTCTCCCTGAAAAATATTATTGTAATAGAAATACCAAAAAATTTTGTGATTATTACGGCTGTTCCGTATTTTTCAAGTAAACTGTTCCGTTGTAATACTGAGATCCGCAAGTTTGATTGTTTCGTTGTAAGAAATGTAAATCTTACAGAATATATATATGTGCCTTCCCTTTGATACCTATGAAGTTCTTCACCCGTCTTGAGCTGAGGTGACGCTGCATTCCGTTAGGGTTAGCAGTGAGTTAATCTCCACACTGCACCTCTTATAGCTGGTTTGTTTGGCATTTTTTGTGAATATGAGCAATGACAGCAAAAATGTCAAAAAAAATTTCCCAAAAATTTACAAATATTTTCATACTTTGATCTAAAAATTTTCTTCGTTTTCACAAATATTCCACAACAGTCACTTGTCAATTTCTTTGGAGCTATTCGGGACTACCATGTTTCAGATGCACAAAGCACTGAACTAAAATCACTGACTACGTTTCGTCCTGAAACACTGACCATCTTCAAGTTTAAAAATCAAACTGATCATCTCTCACAGCTACACCTTGATTGCGTTGGCTATCTAACTATCCTGGCCGACTGTAACTGGATCTTTCGCTCACGGCACCGATTTGCTGCCTGATTTAACAAAAAAAATCTACATAAGGTGCGCCGCTCATAAATATTTTAGTAATCTGGATCAAAGTAACCGTTGCGGCTTTTCACGGACGATCGGCAACGGCGTGCACGGCTTGTTCATGTGCTTGGGTGCGTCGTGTACAATACCTATGACGCGGCATTTACCGTTACAAGACAATTTTTTTTTTAAACGCTTCTTAATAATTTTCGCAGCATTTGCGTACCCACATTTTAGGAAAAGCAACGCAAGTTTCGGCAGCCGGGTCCTGTCGTGCGAAAATGTCAACAATTAAGTCTCACCTTCGAGGACTGAAGACCGCCAAAGTGTTCACAAGTATTTCTAGAAGTTCGCATAACTATATCTAGTATTGCATCACTGTCTGTTGTGTATTGTGTCGCGTCCCCGCTTTTGTGGTACATGCGGTATGAAAACAATATACGAGATACATGTAACTCTCGACTTTTACGAGAGTTGGGGACCGGATAAAATCGTAATACTCGAGATTCATTCGTAAAAGTCGAGATAAGGTCACTTAAGGCGTTGCAAAATGACATCTGCGTTTACGTGCTAAATTCTCGGAGAAAAAAAAAAAAATGTCAAAAAATGCTGGATCTCTTTATGCAGCAGAAAGTGATACTAGAGCAAAGTTTTACGAGAAAAATTGCGTTCTAAATTATATTTAAATGAAATTTATCATAACACAAGGACTAATGCATCACATTTGAATCTGTAGAGTTGCTTAAGGGCAATATAAATTCAATTTTGTTATGTGTTGACGACAATTTTCCGGCACTTTTCAATATTTTTACAGTGCTAATTACCTCCGCCAAAGAGGTTGTGTTTTCGTCGTGTTTGTCTGTCTGTCTGTTTGTTTGTTTGTCTGTCACCAAGATAACTCAAAAAGTTATGAACCGATTTGGATGAAATTTGCAGGGATTGTTAGGTATGTTAGGGGGAACAGTTGATTAACTTTTGGTGAAGATATGTCCATCTGCTTGTTTGTTTGTCTGCCTCATTTTTCTCGACGCTATAACTCAAAAAGTTATGGGTGGATTTTGATGGTATTAACATGAGTTGTTAGGTTTATAACAAAGAGTAAATGACCAAATTTTGGTAATGATTCGCCTGTTCGTTCGTTCGTTTGTCACTGTTTTTAATTTTATGCATGTTAGCACAATAACTCAAAAAATAATGAATGGATCTTTATGAAATTTATAAGAGTTCTTAGTAATGCTAAAAGACATAAATGATCAAATTTTGGTGCAGATCGGTTTGTTCATTTGTATGATTGACTCATGTTTGTCATAACGTTTGTTAACAGTATAACTCAAAAAGTTATGAACGGATCTTCAAGAAAATTGAACAAGCTGTTAATAATATAAAAAGGCACAAATGATTAGATTTTGGAGTTTATACAAAGAAAATTATGGTTTCAGAGCCAATTTGAATTTTTAGACACCGTTGCTTCACTTGGCGGAGGTATGCGCTCTCAGAGTGCTCTAGTTTTCTTCTTAATATTGTGTGAGCACATGACAAACATTGATAGAAGCATTTGGTTCATTTCAGTTTTTGCATAAATTAAAGTTCTGAGTAACATTTGTTTTCCTGCTACGCTTCGATCAAATTACTGGCAAAACATAATTTATTTCAGTAGGTGGGTTTATTACCTGCAAAATTTTTCACAGCGTCTGTGTTAGCCCTTTTTTGATTAAAAAACTACTAGAATAGTAAACTGATAAACTTAAGTTCTTAATTTAAGCAATATCACATTTCTAGAGACATGCGATTAGTCAGAATATTTTGGACTGACACAAAGTTGAGGTTTTTGAAGTTTGGTATAGTTTTACCTGTCACTGCATACACAGCTTCAAACAGTTTCCTCAACTTTGTATCTCAACTGTCGTTTGTGGTTAGCAATTCTGCAGTGTTTGCTTTATTGTGCAATCAGGAGGAAGAATTCTTTTATTATTACATAAACACACTACACTGTACAGGTATGTTAGAACTCCCTTACTTTAACAGGATCACACCCATGGCTACATGAGACAAGTTCAGTTCAAGCTTCCAACGGACGTGAATCATAGGATTTGTGATTTTTGGTACAAAATTGGGTAAATTGGCTTCAAATTTTTGCATTATTGAACTAACTATTAAGAAATGATGAAAAATTCCAATAACATATAAATATTCTGATTTTCCTGCTAGATGCTAAAACCAAATTTATAATGCTAAATCACCGTAAATAAATAATAAATGAAAAAATCCCATTTACTTCTCATATGGATGCTCTGTCTAATGAGGTTAGGGCACAGCACCCCAAGGCTTTCTTAGTTAAAGCTACCATGAGGATAATACTAAACAATAATATACTGTAAGAGAGATTTAGTATCGTTAACATTGCGCTCTCAGATGCTCTAGTTACCTCCGCCAAAGAGGTTATGCTTTCGTCCAGTTTGTCTGTCTCTTTGTCACCGAAATAACTCAAAAAGTTATGGACGGATTTCAACGAAATTTACAGAGATTGTTTGGTATGTTAGGAGGAACAGATGATTAACTTTTGGTGCAGAATCGTTTGTTTGTCTGCCTCATTTTTCTTAATGTCATAACTCTAAAAGTTATCGACGGATTTTTATGAAATTTGCGTGAGTTGTTAAGTAAGAGTAAATGAACAAATTTTCGTGACGATCTGCCTATTTGTTATTACCCTCAAAAGGATCAAATGATTAGAGTTTGGTATTGATACAAAGGAAATCAAAGTTTCGAAACTATTTTAACTATTTCATTACCATTGCCTTTCATGGCGAAGGTATGCGCTCTTAGCGTGCTCTAGTTTGGTAATGTTATTAAGCGATCAGTGATGTCATTCCATCAACAAATTGCAGGTTTATTCTGCTTCAGTCACGGATACGACGAGCGAATATGCAGATTTATTTAATTTTTATGTCTTTAGCTTTTGTCGTTACGTACAGACATGCAGTTCTCATGCGTGTATGGATCAACCAATAACATCGATAAAAATTGCATATCCAGATAGTGAGCTAAGTTCATTTCTTTCGTTTGTTTTACTCGCGGACCCTAGACAAGTCTACGCGAGAATGCCGGTAGATACGGAGAGATCAATTGTTTTTATATTAAAACTGAATGAACTTTTTCACCAGCCCAATAATTTCTTAGTGGCAAAAAAGCAATGCAAAAGATGTAGCTTGTCTCAAAATACAGAAGAAAATGCTTGTATTGTAGCCGATAAGTTCAGGGTATGCCAGTACTTCATGCTAAATTAAATAAATATTGTAAAGTAATTCTCTAACTGATAACTATGTTCGGTGAAACAGCATAACACCACGTGCATCTCGTTTTCAATGATTATGGACACATTCTTACTTATTAGAAGAAGTGAAGTCGAACTGGCTCTCGTTCATGTTTGACAAACGAAGCAACTTAAAGTTAGGCAATTCACTAAACTTGTGGTTTATACTAGGCAAGGCAGTCATCAAAAAAGTGTATCTCATCTGAAGAGATTGAGTACGCACCCGTGTGGAAACCCAAAAAGGAAACCGGTGATGGTTATCTTTTTATTTAATGGATAAAATACCACGGACAATAAAAAATAAGCTGGCATTTCATACTGGTAAGGAAAATTTGCCCAATAAATTAGCTTAGCTCGCCTATAATGAATGACTCGGAGAGGCGAAGCCTATGCCCGTACTTTACGCAAGACAAGCCAGAATTATAGTTACGCCGCTTTCATACTTGTATTTAATGCTTGGCGATCATTATTATTATTAAACCTTCACGCTTGAGCTCCCACGGACAGGTAATACAACCCAAATGAAGCATATTGCAACACCGGGAGTAGAAGGATTGAAAACTCACTGGTACCTATTTACACACACAGAAGTGAAACCGGTGCCTGTACGTCATGTTAGACAAGCAAGAAATCACCATATATTCAGGCAGTTCTATTGCTTGTAGTTCATGCTTGGCAACTAACAGAAAGACTGAGAACACACTCGTATGTACAGCGAGACTCGAAGCCTATGCATGTACTTCTTGTTAGACAAGACAAAAGAAACGAGACATGATTCGCTCGTAGCTTTAAATATTCCTTTTAGCTCCCATGTCTGCTAGCCAACAGAGGTTTCTCTCTTCGGCAAGAATTTCTTGCGGTGCGGTCGCTGTCCCTTGCAATAACCATGTTCGTACGGTGTTTTCTATCGCGCCAGCAGTTTTTCCTAGTAAATATGACGAATTGCTCGCTGATGATAGACTCTCCTTATTCGTGGTGGTCTGATTTTAGACGAGCGGTGTTCGGAATTCTTGGAGCTCAAGGCTGAGGGGCAAATATTTTTAAATTTAATGGCATGATATAAGAGAATTTTTGAAGCGCACTAGAAGCAAGATCGTCCGTAAAATCGGAAAATCGGCGTGGTGCTGAGTGTCAGGATGTAAGATTTATGTAAGATAAGCTTACAGTGTTGTATGGAGACTTGATCAGCGACGTCAAGATTGCGAAACTTTTGCTCGAGGAGTTGCTACGCAAACTATAGCTTTTAGACAAGATGTGAGGAAGGATTTCGCAAGAAACGTCTGTAATCCACGTGTTTAAAACTACCTAGCATTAGGGAATAATAATGTAATGCGAGTTGGTCTGATGCAAAATTTGACGAGCTGCTGCCGTCGTTACGGAAAATAACTACGGAGCAAAATGCGTGGAACAAAATCGCAAGTACAATGAATCACTGATGCAGTACTTCAAACTACCTGGAACAGAGTCGTAATGATAACGTCCTAGTAATTTGTAAGCTGAAATTATCCATTAATTCGAATTAAAGTTGGATTCCGAACAAGGTACGCTTTATATGACTCGTTTGATATTGCTCGGATGAGATGCAGGGGGTGTCGTGCACGCCACTCGCCGTGTATCGAGTGGTCGTTACTGAAGCGGCGAGTCCGCAGCGAGTTATCTCCACAATGCACGTAACCGCTTACAATTGGTTTATGGAGCGCTTTTGGTAAATACGAGTTCGGTAAGCATTGAATTTTATAACTGCATTGTTAGTGGCCAATATGAAAATTTTACTATGCTTGTATTTTATAATGTACAGACATAAAACCACTTGTAATTTAGCGTATTTTTCATCTATTTTGGAATCTGAAATCAGTTAATTTGTTTATATTATGGATAAAACACGTTACATAGGAAGGCATGATATTCGATCAAAGCGTCTCTATTGTTAAACTGAGAAACTGAATATGCCCTCATCCTGTCATCCACACAAGCATATATAAGGGTCGGTTTACACGTTAGTCTTTTGAACGTGTTTACTCGTCCAACGTCCGAATATGTTATTGTACCATAGAAACAGCATAAAAGTGCACTGCTACCTGAGCTTTATTTCATTCAAAATTGAAAAGATATCCGCAACCTGCCTGGTGGCTCTTATCAAGGAAACTTACTGGACACTTTGCATTTTAATAACTTTTTTGTGACGTATATGCACTCGATGCTACAAAGCATTCGGTCGGTTGGCTGATTGAACGTGTTTAAAAACCTACGTGTGGACAGGTCTTAAAACCAACAACAACCTCATGTTACGCATTCTAAAATAGTCACCAAGAACTGCATGTGCCTTGATTACACATTATGAACTTACTAAAAGCTCTTTGTTCTTCGATTCGATACGTACCGTCCTCATCAAAAGTAGCTGTTGCTAAAGCAACAACAGCTCCCCTTTATACATCCTCAACTGTTCACTATAAAAGCCGTTTGTGCCGTGATGCCGTCCTCCACACAAGTGGCTATTGGAAGAACAACAACCAGATTTTTCAACCAAGTTTCAAATGCGTCATATGCGTGCTGCATACAATCTACCTTCCTAAATATTGCTAAATACCTAATACCTATTCTGCGGCCTCTCACCATTAATGAGTATACTGTAGAAAATTCCACTTCTTTTTGCAGTGTTTTATCAAGCATACGACCTACCAATCACATAGTAATGGCCTCATTTGATGTAGAAAGTCTGTTTACCAATATTCCTTTGACCGAAACCGTAGGTATCATCATTAACCGTCTCTTCAATGCTGCAAGTGATTCATTTTTGGGTTATACCAAGACATTATTCAAGAAGCTCTTAGAACTTCCTGTTTTGGATTCGTGTTTAATTTTTCATTCCAAATTTTATTGCAACGGGATGGGCTAGGTATGGGTCTGCCCTTAGGACCTACCTTTGCCAACATATTCATGTGTTTTTAAGGAAACTGAGGCTTGATGACTGTCCATCTGAATTTAAGCCAATCCTGTACAAACGCTATGTCGATTACACCTTTCTGTTATTTCGAGATCGGAGTCATGTGCAAATGTTTTTAGACTACTTCAACTGCAAACATAGTGATGTAAAGTTCACCAGTGGAATAGAGCAGAACAATAAACTAGCCTTTTTAGATGTAGCTGTTCATCGCGTTGATCATGTTTTTAGGACATCTGTTTACCATAAACCAACATTTTCAGGATTAGGCACCAGTTTTTTAGTGGCTGTGACAACTGATTGAAATATAGTAGTGTTACGACTTTTTTACACCGTGCTTGGAATGTTTGTTCTAATTTTATAAGCTTGCATTTAGAGTTTGATTTTCTTAAGCAATACTTTATATCCAATGGTTTTCAGTCTATTTTTATAGAGAAGAAAATAGATTCATTTTTAGATAGAATTTACTCTTGTGGCAATAATCAAACAGTTAATAATTGTACATACTTGGTTCTCCCTTTTTTCGGTTCTCAGTCCAGTAAACTACGGACAGATCTCCTCAAATTGCTAACGAAATATTTCCCTACACTAAATTTTGATATCATTTTAGTCAATAAATTCAGAATTAGTTCCCTGTTCCACCATAAGCACCGCCTGCCTGGCCCTCTGCGTTCGTCTCTGATCTACTTTTTAGTTGTTCCAAATGTGGAATGCGCTACGTTGGTTGCGCTACGTTGGTTCCTCCACTCGTAGCCTTTTTACCAGAGTTGCCGAGAACATACAGCTGCAGCCGACCACAGGTTGTGGAGAACTATGGCGCAATAGAGGTAAGGGCCTCCATAGCAACTGTGCGACCCAAGCAATTTGCTGACTCACTGCATCACGCACAACAAAGAACGCTCACCAGGCTCGGGGCTCGTTCTCGGATCCTTCAGCACAGTGTAGCACGCGAGGGCGAGGCCTGCTGCCATGGGTATAAACGTTTCTATTTCCACTAGATAATCTAAAGCATTGTCCATTGGGTGAGTGGCAATGGACATTTTCCTGTCTTTTACAGGCAGTAAACAGATACTGTGCCCGACGAACTCTCTGTCACGTGCAATAGAAAATATCGTACATTAATAGCGAGAAAATGTCGTTCATTAATGTCATACTCATCAATTCTTTGTATAGCTGGAGGCAATGGCGGCTTTGTGATGAAAGTATCTTATTTCTAACTCTCCACCACTTGAATCCTCTTTTTATAAATAGATTCGCGGCCAGTTGTGCTTCGCCCGTCTTCATGTCGAAAATTTTTAGCTGCGCATGGCTTAGGCCCATTTAGCAAAAAAGGCCTTGGAAATATCAAAATAGTGACACGAACTTGAAGCCTGCCAGGAAAATTATCTCATTAATGTAACAACTTAAGAGACCGCAATTTCATTTATTGTGCTGCATAAAAAAATAAGTAGGTGAGGGCTACCGCCATACAGCCTTAAAAAAATAACCGTGGGTCTACGAAAACTAGAAAAATAAACTGCCAAATTGCTTTTTTTGCGATGATGGTCCGATATTATCTGATGGCTATGGAGAGAACGGATATATGTCTAAAATTTTCAGATAGTGTGTGACCACAGATTAGCCTGCAGCTGTTTTTCCCCTTTTTGCAATATGCACTGCCGCAGGAAATAGTACCTATCTATTGTTGTTTCTTCTCTTGCACAAAAAGTTCCATATAGAACTAAGTTCTTTATCATCAAGTGGTAACATGCATCACCGATATGTTCTCGATTCAGCAATGCCGTGGTCACGCTTTGAAAACGCACGCTCATTTTGTGAGTGGACTTTCGGCTCGTATGTCGTTCAACTTCAGTACGGTCCAGAAAAATCTAGGCTTCCGACTTGGGACAACTTGCGAATTGAAGATCCACTACTAAGATGAGCATACAACCGTAGACTGCGACCCAGTCATTAGCTCATTACTGTCTTCACTAATAGCTTATAATAAAGCTGTCCCATTTTCTTTAGCAAAATCCCTGCAGCAGCTTCTGAGCAGCAGCATTTTGCACTTAGCTATTTTGTTCATGAGCGTAGCAAAATAATGATGTTATCCCAACTGAGTTTTCAGGGGGCCGTCTCTATTACATCGCACGCCTCAGCTCCCGTTCTTTATCAAAGCAAAATCATTAAATTAGAAGCGAGCGCGATACTTTCCCAGCGCCTCCCATCCATCATTGGCCAGCGATGATCGCAGTGTCAGCGGCGACGGTGAAACAGAAAATAATCTTGGGGCGGTAAAATTATTTTCACTCATGGAGTTATTTCCCTCGATTAGCGAAACTGACAGCAATGTGGCGAAAATAACTTGAATATTTAACCGTACGAGCAGCAGCAGCTGCTGATGTAAACACGCTTCCATTCCTAATGTGGTTCGACCCTGGGAATTTAAAATTAATCGATTGGTGGCGTGCTGTTTGAGAGGTCTTTCAAGCTTTTATTTCTATAGAAATATGACAATCCAGGGAGAATAAATTCGACACGTGAAAGAAATAAATCAGTAAAGGGGCGCTTGCTTTGATAGAAGGAAGAGAATTAAGTACGTGCAAGAAAAAATAACAACTAAATGCATGCAGAGAAGTCGTATGGACTATTTACCGGGCGAAGAATATCTTTTGTACAGGAGAAAATTTTAAGTTGCCATATCAAGGAATGCTGAAATTTAAAACTCCTCTAAGTTATTCAACTTGAGAGTGATTTCCATTCAAGTTACCGTTGCCTTATTCCACGTGACTAACCTTAGCCATAACTACTTCCAGAAGACGCTTCAGAAATTGTCTTAGGGTTGCCAAGGCGGACCTTTTGTTGCGCTACTTTGATGGGAAACAGAGCCAGGACCGGGTGTGCATTTCTTTAGCGTGCGACCCTGAGCCGAGATTCTCCGGTTTTCCGGTTTTACCTTCAGATCTTCTGAAGTGCACCGCCTTCTTCTTGACCTAGACCCCTATGAGGGCACTGAACCATCGGGTATGTTTCCTCTCTTTCTTCAGAGAGTGGCTGGTGTGCTCGCAGCCCCGCTTGCTTCTGCGTTCCGTCGGATGTTACGGCTGGGCTCTTTTCCGGAATGCTGGTGTGTCGTTTATGTGACGTCTGTTCCGAAGGGCTCTGTCACATCTCGAACCTCCGACTATAGACCCATCTCGATCACACCTGTTTTGTCGAAAGTTTATGATAGATTGGTTGCGTCAAGGATAGGTCGCTTTCTTGAGAAGCAGGGTGTCCTTCCCCCAACACAGTACGGTTTTCGTAGGGGCTTGGGAACTTGTAAATGCTCTGCTTCACATTTCTCATGTGTTACAGCTGGCTCTTGATGGGGGTCATGAGGCAAGGTTGGTGCAGCTTGACTCCAGTACTGCTTTTGATCGCGTGAGTCACCTTGGGCTGCTCCATAAGCTAAGATTGATGGGAATTAGTGGTTCAATTTTCGCGGTATTAGTCAGTTTTTATCTGGCAGACGTCCATGTGTAGTTGTTGATAGGAAGAGGAGTGAGTTTTTGGGTGTGGTTTCTGGTGTCCAACAAGGTAGTGTTCTGGGCTCTTTGTTGTTCATCGTATATAAAGCAGACCTGTTTGATCTTGTTAATAATTTATTTGTTGGTTACGCTGATGATGTTACTTTTTTGGCTGCTTGCAATAAGCCTAGTGATAGGTTTAAGGTTTCAGAATCCGTTCAGCGTGATTTTGAAGTGACTGATTCTTGGTGTTCTAGCTGGGGGATGAGGCTAAATACGGGCAAGACTAAGACCATGCTCGTGTCTAGGTCAAGTACAGTGAGACCTCCTTTCCCCGCGCTCATACTGGATGGTGTGTCACTTCCTGTGGTTGATGATTTAGTAATCTTGGGTGTCAATTTGCATCCAAAGTTGGCGTTTGAGCCCCACATTCATTCGGTTACCTCACGTGTATTGCAGAAAAATTGGTCTTATGAGACGGGCTTGGAGGGTGTTTGGCTCGGTAGATTTGACACGTCGCTGCTTTAATTGCTACGTTCTCCCTCTTCTGGAATACTGCTCCGTAGTCTGGGATGCTGCTGCCGATTGTCATCTGCGCATGCTTGACAAAGTGGTTCGTCGATGTGCATTCATTCTGGATGGTGTTGTGCCTTGTGATCTGGCGCATCGTCGCAGAGTTGGTGGGGTCTGCTTTCTGCATAAAATATATAGTTGCACTAGTCCTTCGCTGTCTGATTTGCTTCCGGAGCCATTTGTTCAGATGAGGTACACTCGGCGTAGTGCTCTTCATGAGTTTGCCTTGGAACCGTTCCGATGCCATACAGGACAGTGTTCTCGTTCGTTTTTTTTTCTAGTCTTTGGGAATGTTTGGAATCGTCTTGATGGCTCTGTTTTTGTTAGTGCGGGTATTGACAGCTTTAAACGATATGCACACAGAGCTATTCTGTGATTTCAGATTGTCTCTTCCTTTTTTTTTCTTCGCTCGCTGGGCTGGTTGCGTGGGATTTGTTAACCTCATGAAGTTTCTCCGTTCCTACGTCGCCAGTTTAGTGTAATTCAATAATAATAATGGAGTAACCAAGGCACGCAGCTGTGAGTGTTTGTCATCAGTGGTGAAAAAATCAACACGGAAAGTTACATGACAATAATGGCCCCGATGCTTGTAGAAGCCCATTATACTGTAAAAATCGCACGTGGAGCTTTCAATATAAGAGAGCTTTGCACATATTACGAAGGACCCAAGGGTGGTGCATTAGCAATTTACCTTCAATGATACAGTTTAGTGGCCCTCATCTTCACCCGACCTCTACCCAATAGACGATTCACTAGGGCATGGTCCGTGCTTGAAGAAAAGGCTTATGCAAGAACACACAAAAACATAGATGGTCTGAAGCAAGTTATTCATCTTGCAGGGGCTGGGATCGACAGGATACTGTGCGCGCTTCGAGAACTCATTTATTTTAAGTGTCTTCGTGCAGCAGTAAAGGTAAAAGGTAGTCACGTCGAGTGGGATATCGGCAAATGGGAGAAAAATCAATTTACAACTAAATGACTAAGATTTTCGAATTTTCATTCTCCTAAATGTGATAAACTGAAGTATTCTCCGTTGTAGAACATATTTGCAGATGGTGTGAAAAGAACTCTTGAAAAAATTATCATAGTGGAGACCTTGTCGCGAGGAATTGCGATTTTCTAAAAAAAAATGAAAGTTTTCTGCATGGGAATGTTACCCAAGTTTAGGATATAAGCCGCGATAATAGCGCGCTTATTTAAGACAATAAAAGGTTCAACAATAAATATATTGTAAAAACCGCTATATTTCACAATGAAACAAGTGGGAAGCCGGTTACAATGGCAGCATAAGTGGATCAATTTTGCTAAGGAAAATAGGAAAAGAAATTGATTTGAAGATTATAAGCAGAATTTGAAGCGCTTTATTTGCCCTATATTTCAATAGAAAGCTCGAAAACACCAAAACACTTTTTTTTTTTAAATTTCACTCCGCAAACAAAGGGTTACAGCCGTTTGCCCGCTATTTCCCTGGTCAGTCTGTCTGTCAGCGGCCCAGCCGGTCCCTTATGCAATTTTCATTAAACACACAACGCAACAGCGGACAGAACTTCCAACACTCTGAATTTAAATTTCGGCGAGACCAAATTTTTTTTGTTGTTATTCCAAAGCCGTGAGGGAGAAAATGTGTAGTATTAGTAGCATTTGATCTTACCGTCTGTGAGTATTGCCCTCATTTCAAGAAGTTATTGTATGGTAATATTATCCCACATCACCATGCTGAAGATCCACTGTTTCACATTTAGCCGGGCCGACGTTGCCTGAACATAAAAGCATAAACATGGAAAATAAATGTTCGTAAGAAACATTCGGTCCAGTTACAGGGTGAGATCACATTCATTTGCAAAAGTTCCTGATTCAAACATTAGCCGATGTCGCTCCAAATGTTCGCAATGCCAAATTTTCTTAGCCTAACTTTTCCCGGAAGTGCACATGTGGACGAGAGATGCAAAGAGTCTCCCCGCAAAGTACATTTTAGTCCACTGGAGCGGCAGCAGCGACATCATTTTTTTTTTTTTTTTAAGTTGCTGCACACGCAAAAACGGGAAGTAGCGCTCCAAAAATACACAATTCAAATTCTGGTTCCACGCTCGGTGATCCAACGAGAAATTTCTGCTATGACATGGCAAGGTAGGTATCTCTCGCCGAACGCCGCATTTGGTCTCTGTCGCTCCACCACAGCACTCCCCCCTTTCCTTTCTAAAACTCCAACACAAAACACTGCCATCTTATCCTAAACAAGCGCATCGTTTTTAATTTACTAATGCAGGCGACGTGCTTCTGGACATTAGTTAGTTCTCCACCCAAGCACTGAAAGTCGACAGTAAGTAGCGTCCTGACGTATGACTCTACAATAGAAGTGGCCAAGCTTTTGGGACTGAACAGAGGCAACGGGGCCCACTTCTGGGGATTGCTTCACACTTTTTATAAGCAACAGGGACTCGCTTATACGCCAACTCACCTACCGTAGATTGCAAAACTGTATGAATTATGCAACGGCTTCTGGGCTACTCAGCACTGATTTCGCTTTAAGAAACAGACATTAGAAAATTTTCTTTTTAGAGACGCATCGGCACAAGTTGAAAACTCGGGCTTTTTTTTTTTTTTTCTCCAAACTTGCGATTTCAACAAAGCTTGCTGAAGAGATGAGAGAGCGGTGCTGCAGCTGAGGTCCGCTTTTTAAAGAGCTATAAAGCTACTTACACAAGAAGAAAGATTCGAAGTTTGTATCAATTTGTTGTCCCAGTGCCAATAATAATTAAATTGTTGTCCCAGTGCCAATAATAATAATAATGATTAATATTTATGGAACGTATGCATGAAGTTAATGAGAAAAATGAAATGATTTAGCTGATAAGACACGATTTCGGGGTCGAAAGAACTAGTGTGGAGTACCATATTTGGCGCGAAAATGAATCGTCGTGTATCAGTTAGCCCAAAGCGCTGTACCACAATCTTTCCCGTACAAACCACATTACTGAAACTTCTTGAAAAGTTGGTCAGCGGCACTATCAGTAAGTACGATGATCGTGTACAGCTTCATAATGAGAATATATATAATCCTAGGCATACAGCCAGGTAAACGCAGTTTTATTAACATTTTGAATAGAACGCTTTTGGCTTCAACCAAAAGATTCAAGTTCAAACGTACGGTAATATTCAGGCTAAAATTCACTAACCTAGGCTCGACTCCGATGCCAGAGTGCCATACGCTCATTTTCTTTCAATTTGAATATTTTTCCGAAAAAATTCAGAGGATACTTATGATACACGCCTCATGAAACGTTCATTGCTCTTTGAGAATGTCAAACAACTCGACATAATGTTTAGAATCGCGTGTGAGCAAATGAGTGCATTTTCACGGGGCAAAATAATTCTAAAACATGCACTCACGCTGGACTGGCATATAATTACGTTGATTATACTACAACAATCATTCCGTCATAACGTTTAGACAATGAGATCGTTGAGTCCAGATTAATAATGCGGGCGTTAGGGCAGCCTGGCAAAACCACCGCCACCGAATAATATTACAAGCCTACATGAGACGTAAGCGTCGTAATTTTTGTGCAGTATTGCCGGTCTCGGTTGCGTGTCGGAATGAATTAATGGCCTCACGAACTAAGGAACATTGCTTCCTAAATCCAGACCCATAATAACGGGGGCGCGGCTATTGCCTTCGTCGTGTCTTTTGCAGGGCATGTACGAGCTTAAACCGATGTTCCTCAGTACAAGGATTCACCAGCCGACACAGTTTGCTATTGTTTTGACTGTCTGTTCTCTTCTGCCTTACGATCTGTAGTAAACCTTGCGAAATGGCACACATTATTGCATGTTCCGCACAGATCCAACGCTGATTACAAGAGCCGACTCAAGTTTATGCCCGAAATGGGGGTGAATTAGTTTCCTTAGTTTTAGGAGTTTATGACGTTTAAGTGTTTGAGGTCCTCCGGCCGGCCCACTCCTGCTGTACACGCTGTGCTTGCATGAAATTTTGCTTTGCCTATGGAATAACTCGCTATTTTTTAATTTATTATATAAATATAATAAGGGCACAAGTTAGAAAATAAAAAGAATGAAAACTGTTGAAAATACAAAAAAAAACATCATGTAGAAAAGTAAACATAATAAACTCTCAAGAAACAGTAATGACAATGTAGTATACTGTCCATTAACAAGGTAATATTTTAAACGGTATCTATTAAACAAGCTCTAAAATGCGCTCCATGTCAAATTTTGAGACGGTAGTGATTCAGTTGTACCTGCTCACAATAAGTCAAAAAATGTAGCCATAAAGAATTATCATTATTATTATAGTCATAGTTTTATCACCGTAACCACTTGATGAGTGATCCGCACAGTGCAGACTCGGTCTTCTACAAAGCTCAGTACGAATATTTTAACTTGGTATTCCTGCCGGAAAATCTCGATTAGCTCAGGGCGCTACTACTGACGGGAAAAAGGCGCAAAGAATAGAGAAAGACACTCGGGTGGACGGCCCCAATCGAGGCCTTCCACACGAGAGAGAGTAGAGAAGTCCCACGAACTATAGGTCGGCTGTCTCGATCGACAGCCCACTTCGAGGAACAGAACGGGAAAAATAGAGAACCTACCTAACTTTACAAAACTAACCTCGTCAGCAAGAACTGCGGCCAGATGCAGCATCCCTTGCGGAGAAGGCACTCGGGACCCTTGGGGCGTCATGCCCAAACATATTGTGGGGCCACAATATGTTCCCGGGGCCTGCCATTAAGCATTCAAGGAAAAAAAAAAAACACGAACAAAATAACCCCAAAAACTGTTTCATATGACAGTCAAAGGAACGCGTTCTCGCAGCATCTCAGCAGATCCAGAGCAGGTAGTCTAGTAAAAGCAGTTATTGAAATGTTAGCTATCACCTAAGTTTGGTTAGCAAGTGTTTTAGTTTACGTGGTGCGACTGTGTATTCCTGAGCTAGTAATTCTTTTATTAGCATGAAGCAAATGTCACTAGTAATGTTTTCAATACTTTTTTTAATTTGGAGTGATATAGACTTCGAAAGGCTCAATGGACACTACTACGCATTTGGACGCTGAGCTAGGAAAAGACGGTCAGTTGACTCTCGTGTCCACCCGCCTTTACGAGTTTTAACGTTGACAAGCCTCCCATAAGGGTTAAGGCAGGCTGCAGTTAATGAGATAAGCGATGCATTAGTTATCTAGGAAATTTTACTCCTCACCTGGTGTCAATTTACTTATTTTGTACTAAGAAGAGTAAAAAAGGCATGCCACAATCAATGTAATGAATTCTTTTGGGCAGAAACTGTACGATGAAGTTGTTGTTTGAAAATTATTCCCTGTGCTTGCAAGTTCTCAATTTATATTTACATACACCAAGGAGGTTATGTTTTTTCCGTGTTTGTCTGTCTATTTGTCTCTTTTATCTGTAGTAGTAGTAGAAGTTTTTACTAGCGCTTCAGTGACACACTGCCTATATCGCGCCGAACTATTCCTGTGTTTAACCACAGGCTCGTACGCCGACTAGGGTGCGTTTTAAATTGTCAACGATTTTTGACTCGGCTTTTCTGCCGGTAGGTCTCAGAGTGGTCAGTGCGCTACTAACAGGAAAAAAACCGCAAGTTGAGCATCTCCAACCCCCGGGCGCGGCAGAACGCTGTCGCTCAGTTACGGCGCAAAGGGGGAAGCAAACAAAATACAAGAAAGTAGAAGTTTAGCGGGAATAGGTCACCCACCTCGATCGGCAGTCCACCTATCGAAATAGAAGAGGAAGTATTGAGAGCCTACCTAACTTTACAAAACTAACCTCGTCAGCAGGAACTGCGGCAAATTGCTACATCCCCTGCGGAGAATTCACTCGGGACCCTTAGCTCTTTTGTCTGTTTGTTTCTATTTTTGTCTGTCACCGAGATTACCCAAACGTTATGAACGGATCTTTACGAAATTTACAGGGATGGTTAGGCATGTTACTTGAAGCGGATGATAAACTTTTGGGGTTAATTCATTAATCTGTTTGTCTGTCTAATTTGTTTTAGCACCATAACTCAAAAAGTTAGGGACGAATTTTTATAAAAATATACAAGAGTAGTTGAGTATATTAAAAAGAGTAAATGACCAAATTTTTGTGATGATCTGTGAGTTTGTTTTTCGCTGTGTTGAATTTTATGCTTGTTAGTAGCCAATAACTCGAAATGTTATGAATTGATATTCATGAAATATACACGAATTGTTAGTAATGCTAAAAGACATAAATGATTAAATTTTGGTGATGATCGGTTGTTCCGTTTGTGTGTTTGACTTTGTGGTTATCATAATGTTTGTTAGTAGCATAACTAAAAAATTATGAAAGGATCTTCAAGAAAATTAGAGACTGTGCGTAATACTATCAAAGTTACAAATGATTAGATATTAGTCTTGATACAAAGAAAATCATGGTTTCAGAACCCAATTTGAATTTTTCGTTACCGTTGACTTGTTTGGCGGAGGTATGCGCTCTCAGAGTGCTCTGATTTATTTCATGAGTTTACTCTCTATTTCCACACAGTTATTTAAAACAATTTTTCGATATTTTTTCCTACAACTTGTGAAGGCTGAATTGAATATTTTGTCTTTAACTGACAGTGGCAACATCCAACGGCAAGCTAAATGGAAATAATAATATAGATTTACACCTTTACACCTTTATTTATTCTCAAGCATCATATACAGAATTGATTGAAACACGTATACCAACAATTGAGAATGCGCCCATCTGAAAATATTTGTTACTTATGGGACGCGTAGACAATTGACGTCTTGATGTACAACAAATAAATTGTCATTTACATTTCTAGTCTAACTTCACACTAAAACATATAAACCAAGATTCTTAAGTTTATTTTTCATCGGTTGATCAAGTATACCACACACTTTCGACATCAATAAAAATACTCTCATGTTAAGCGACAGGAGCATAAAAGTGTTCATTATGATAACAATACAATAAGCAATATATAGTTATCTGACATTGCAACGATCTCAAACTACCTATGCTTTTGTTCCAGTACAATACCTTACAAAATCGAAACAAAATTTCGTTCAGTAATGCACTATGATACCCATAATGTCACTTGTGAGCAAATTAAGAAGAAATAAAATGAGCAGAACCCTGGGTTTCAGCTCCCACCCTTTGGTGGCCTAGTGCCTTACCCACGCTGAAACCCTCAACTAGTGATAAGCGTACAACACTCGGCCACTTTACATCCGGAATAAACATACTAGCTCTAAGCCAGCGCAGTTATGTGCTCGCTCAGTTACAGCTTGATCTTGGTGGATATTCGGTACATCAGGAAATAGCTCACACGCCAAATCGCGTACAAAGATAACGTAATACAAATCAGACACTCTAGTATGAATCATAGCCGGTCTACATTGTGGACAAATATGTGCCCATAGAATCTAAATTCATATACCCATCTATCTAACTGCAGCCAGTGGAAGTTTTAATGAAATCCAACTTTGCACCTAAGCTACTATTTCATCAATATGGGAAAAAGGCTCAGCCTGAAGAAAAACACAGTACTTCTGCATGAAAAAAGAACAGGCATTCCTGGCAATATAGGTAAATAGTGACAATAACTCCGTGACTGCACAAAAACATGGATACTTATGGGTAGAAAAATACAGTGCTGCTATTATTTCGATGAAAACACAATCACCACATACCCAGAAGCTACATTCTAATTAACCATCAATGCATGAAAAGATTGATAGGTCCGAAATACATCATATTCGCGAAGAGAAATTACATATAATATGAATATTAATTAAACTATGAAATTACTAGGGGTATGCCACCGACTGCGTTAATGAACAGAAAATACTGTACAAGATGGGCGGTGTGAATAACGTCACCTGGACCTCGTCCGAACAACCGTCATTGTGTCAAGACTATAGAAAAATAAACAATATTTGTAAAAACAAAAACACAATTAAACAGAAGCACATGGAATGTGCAGAAGATAATGGTTTCAATAGATCTGCCAATGTGAAAAAAATGGGCATGTGAAAAAATACCGGTATAGCATTCTTTTGCTAAACAAGGATTAATTATTGGACCATGCATCATACAACGGAGGGCAAGCTAAGGGGTTCATCAATGCGCAAAATAAAACACGGGCATGAACAAAAATTACTATATTCTCAGATGGAGAAAAAAAAAAACATTAATCAGGCTATGTGTCACCGCCTGAAGCCCTCTCGCCCACAGGAAGTCCATTATTTTCCACGAAGTCATCCAGTCCAGATGAAGGATTAGCTTGGGCCTGTCACTGGATCAAATGCAACACGGGAGTTTCATTTAAATAGATATTTCTGCAGGTCCGTAATGGAGCCCCACACAGACAGCATGAGATGGGATGACATGGAGATCTGTACATGCGATTAGACGAACAAATATGCAGTTTTCGTTCTTTTGCACGAAAGTCTGCAAGAAAATATTACCCAGTAGCATCCGAATTAAAATTTACTTTTTACGCAGGAATGCCGCTTTAAATAACGTTCTAAATTTGTTGGCTATTTACCAAGAAATTCTGGTTTATTAAGGTTCTGAATTACGCTTTTAAGTTTCGATTCAGTTGATCATTTTAACAATAGTACAGAAGAAGTAAGAGGATTATTTTCCATCAGCAGATGTAAACGCTAATATTTACTTCGAAACAATTGGTAAAGAAAACTGACGGCAAATGGTATATCTACAAGATACATTAGTTGATATATATCCACAATATGAACGAAACCACAATAATCAAGTGCGAACCACTTCAGGAACCTACCAGAAATCAGGGCCACCGTAATTCAGCTTCTGTGCGATGCCACACGGCGTTTCTAAACTTTGTTAAGGAATCATTCGGAACGCGAACGATAAATGATGATAATAATATGTACCTTATTGATAAAGGGACAACCAAAAATAAGGTAACTACTAACGTTTTTGATTGATAACTAGTTTACAATATTCAATGAAGAAACGTTTTACTCACCTGTGCAGCATAAGACGATCGAAATAATCTTTGAAACTCTGCTGAAAATGGGAAGAAAGTGCTGTGGTCGTCACCAACAAAATCGGGTATATTCAACACAAGTTTCACTAAGATAAAAATTATTAAAATTCAGTTCAGACTCGTTCCTACCGCCCTGTGTTGTTTGTCAGAGAGCTTCAGAAACATCGACTAGACAGCAAAACTAAACACTGGCAGACACTAGAGAACCACTGCTTTTATATTTCTTCACTGTCAACGTTCTTCCACCGCGTTTATAACTTTTTTGCATTAAATCTTGGTCAATGCACTTGCCTTCCGGTCTCAAAACGTCACATTGGTCAGGATTACAAGCGATTTGAGCTTCATTACCAGCTAGTTGTGATTAACAAATGAGGCTCCACAATCACAAAGGATGACCATTACTCCTGACCGTACGACAGCGATTCCATTGCCAAGAAAACGCATTACAAATGTAATGGCTGGACTGCACCCTGTTGACTGGGGTCCAATGAATTACGAATTCAGTTCAAAAAGGTGAAACGATCACTATACTTCATTACCATCATCGGATTGTCTTGACTAACCGAGACACATGAGAAGTCCTCGGTTGAGACCCAGTGAGTTGCACGGTCACGTTTACACCATAACGAAAAGTAAGTAGAAGCAAACTGCAGCCATTAGTGCACTGTAAATCTAACTGCATTGTCTTTAGACTTTATTTTTATTTCCTGGAATATATGTCCTTTTCTCTTTCACTCTTGAAGAGGGCTAGCTGACCTATATCTTCTAAATTTCACATCCCA
>LQNS02278180.1:1578685-1591297 GCA_001587735.2 Parhyale hawaiensis | reverse complement strand
ATTATGTATAACTCTCTGATGTTAATGTTTAGTATTATTCTTAAGTTAGCTTTAATCATGAAAACCTCAGGCGCTGTGTCCTAATCTTGTCGGCCACAGTACCTAATGAGAAAAATAAATGATTTTTTATTTATTTATTTTGAACAATCCAGTAGAGAGACATTATTTGTGTAGTCTCCAGATTAGATGGCTGTGTCCCTTTCCGTCTTTAACAACATTGTTTGCTACCCAGGTATATGTACTTTTAGGCGTATTTGCGAACCTAATGCATTCTTAACTAGAACGCCTCGTGGCGTTAAGCCATCACTAGCGGGAAACGGAAGCATAATAATAATAAGCTCATTTATTTCTTATACGGAGATTGTGTCCAACAGGGTTAGGACACAGTATTATGAGCTGGTGAATATAATAATACCAAGCACGTCAATGATAACATAAGAGAAACAGAACGCCTAGACGATCTGCCGCGGTCGAGGTAAATTCTGCCGGGGTGGAGGAAAATGCAGTGCCGTCATTTTTGTTGGCTAATTAGGCCAAGTTTTTTGGCATATGTCACATCTAGGTCAACTCACCTAACTCCCTACAATAAATTATGAACACAGCTCAACTCCTTCGACCACTTATTGGGGGACAGACCTATATTAGTACTATATAATAATTCACGTTGTGTTTTTATTTATTTATTTATAACTATATTTATATCTTTCCTGTCACGCTCTGTGGGAATAAGATAGGAGAAAATTCAGATTTCAAAATGCGAAAAAAAGTGGGGTACCATGTAATCTTTTTCTTCAGTATTAGATAGGGGAAAATAGAACTAATAAGATAGGAAAAAATTTAGATTTCAAAAGGCGAAAAAAAATTTTGGATACCTTGGAATCTTTTCTTCAGTATTAGATAGGGGAAAAATGAGGAAGCCCAAAGACGGCAGGGGTTTTGGTGAAGTGTTAATTTTTTGCCGTCATTTATAATGACGGCACGGGCCACTAGTATATATATATAGATAGATTTATATATTTCGTGTAGTTCGGTAGCTGCTTTTCTGCTATGCAAGTTTTGTTAAAGGCGACTGAGAGATTGGTATTGATCAAACATTTATCAACTTTCTCGAGGGGACGAAAACAATTTATGCATTGATTATTGTTTCGATTGCTGCTGTAATCATCACCAGGTGCATTGGTGGTGCCGGTGGTGATGGCCGTGGTGGTGATGACGATTGGAAGGTCTACCATACTGATAGAATTGTGGCTCGAGCAGTACTGAGTTCATGGGAAAGTGAAGATCCCAAGAACTCAGTACTGCTCGAGCCCCAATTCTTTCAGCATGGAAGGTCTTCCATCGTCATCACCACCACGACTACCACCGGCACCGCCTCTTGATGATGATTACAGCCGTCATCGAAACGTTGAAGACACTATCGGTGGTCTACTGCACAGCACCAGCAATAATCAATGCATAAATTGTTTTCGCCAACTCGAGAAGCTTAATAAATGTTTGATCAATACCAATCTTTAACAAAACTTGCATTGACATATTTACAAATATATATACTTAAATCTCCAACGAAAACATTATCACCTCTCTCAATTCGTAATAATAAAAGTTATTATTACCGGTTGTAGCATCATTATTATTAAAAGGATGGGTGAACATAATTATAACCCAACCCTTTGCCTTGATTGATTCGGTGCCACAGCCCCAAACGATATCCGCTACGCCCTACGGCTCTCACTGAAGTCCGCTGGAACAGACCCTTGTTCAGTGATCAACAGCCGTTTCAAAGTGACAAAAATGCTGTTTCGCGATTATCAACTGCCCCACTAAACATTTTACAGGGCATCATCGGATATTTCCTTTTTTCTTAGGCACATGATGAATTGTGTAGGTCATAGAGCGTCCTATAGTCAGATTACTTTGTCTCCCACAGAACATTCGTTACCTGAAGAATTTGGGTCCATTACCCCACTGGTGTTACTTACCCAGGCGTTGGGAAACACTGCCGTAGATGATGACGTTGCACCTCAACTGTCCACCCCCTCCTCCCCCTCCCACCGCTCCGTGGTTGAATTTCCCCTCGCTCCTCCTTCAAGGCGCAGGATCATCTTAATTTTTATCACGTCACTCGATTGGGATACTGACAAGTTATATCGACGACGCAAGGGGGCGTGTGGAACTGAATCAAATTAGTGATTATATGCAATGAAGAACAATGTACTGTATTCTGGGACAGACCTTCAATTTTCAGTTATCCCTCCGCCCTACATAAAAGACTAGTGCATAACGATTGCAAAAGTCTTTAAAGTCGGTAGCTAATATTGGTACATGACCAAGGAAGATCATTACCTGCATTGCACCCACTTTCACACGATTATTCATCATTAGCCACGTAAAGACCTTATAGGAAGCAAAGAGCATTGTTGTGTTTCATCACAGAATTTAATCCTTTCAAAGCTTATGCATTTGCCAACTGCTGATATTTAGTAATATGCTTTGTTTCTTCATTTTGCCATCCACAATACCACGGAAGGATTTTTCCATAAGCGGAGAAATTAATCCTGGTGACATTGGCTGTAATCCGCAGGAGCAATCAGAGTACACAAGACAATCAGGCAGGGAGAGGGAGAGTGAGAGTAGGGAGATAAACGACATGCAGACTCCAGATAACAGTCACATAATTAATAGGTCGCATTGTGGACACTGGTGAGATTTACCAGTTATATTTTGCATTATCTGGTGGTAATATTGTTTTCATTATAACATCAATAATGCTCAGTAAAGATGGTGACTAGCTGTGTATAAAATGTGGTCTTTCGATGATATGACATAATTATTAAATGATGCAATGTGGACATTAATTTTATGAGATTGCGTAGTATATATATATATATATATATATAAATATATATATATATAGTGCAATGACCGGTATATAACAACACACGAAGCCGGTAAATTTTTTACACCTTTACAATGTTGGGACAAAAAACTGTATAAATTATTCACTGAAGAATATATGATAGTGCATTATTATTATTTGCTCATTTCGCGTTTCTTCTCACAGCTTTCTGGGGCTTTCACGCTATGCTTTCTAATAATAATTTGAAATGCTCAAGTTTCCCTGGATTCCACGATAAATATTGTAATCATTATATTATGAGCCTGGAGACCGAGCTGGCATTCTTCCTTGGAAGTTTTTTTTTTTTTTTTGTGTGTGTGTGTCTGGTTACAGAACTTTCTGGGGGACTTGGAACTTTGGACTAAAATTATCTAGCAATAGTAATGGAAGTATTTGCAGAAGAAAATTATTCCAGTTTGTTGGTGAAATTTTCTTGAAGGACGCCCTTTCACTATTGAAGCTTTCTTGGTAAAAATAGGCAGTCTTAAACCGATGGTCATTTAGAAAATTAATAGTTAGCAGATGTTGCAGGAATAAACTATCTGAAGTAGGAACAAAGTTACGGTTAAGCTGATTCTTTAACGCATTATTTTTGTTTGTATACACATGGAGCACTGCCAATTATAGATACCATGCTATAAATATATCATACTGTGAATATTGATGATATATATTGCTTTTTTTTTTTTTTTTTTTGCAAAGCTGGTGTTTATGCAATAACACGAAAAATACTCTCCGGAAAGAAAAGAAAATATTACTAAAAAATGCTGACGTTAAATAAGACAAATAAGTTAAACTGCTCCAATTTGTTCAATGCTTGACACTGCGCAGTATTCTTCTTATTATTGTATTAGCTGTTTAACCCTCCCAAGAGACAACTATGGTGATTCAAGAGATTAAAAGGGACTGAACGAAGTCCAGGGAACGATATGGCACAAAACAACTCAACAAAACATGCTTTAGCTGTATACGCAAGTTTCTTGCAGTCTACAGATTTATTTTCTTAAAACCTTAGATTAATGAACAGTTATAGTAGCGCATCTGTCGCAGGTGTTAATATTTTTTACTTGAAATTCAATATATATACAGTGTACGATAATTCCTGAAAGATGTTACAGTGCCAAGTAACGATCAGTTTTGGAAAAAGAAGCGCTGTATGAAGCTTGACCGGAAGCTACTAGTGGACGTTATAGCGTAGGAAAAGAAATGCTAGAGTCCAAGGGGAAAACCATCCCTCAGTATAGTACAACTCCCACCACGAAAGTTTGAGAGGTACTGAATACCGAACAGACACAGCTAGCGGAGCTGGGACACTTTCAACCAAATATACGGTACCGTTTTTGTTCATCTACACTGTGCTGTAAAAACAAGAAATGTTCAATTTTATTTGCAACCGGAATCAGAGCTCCGCCTCAATTAAACGAAAACCACGGGAACAGTTTACCCACTAAATTTTAGATGCAACCGGAATCAGAGCTCCACCTCTATTAAAAAAACAGGTGAAACGTTTATCCAATAACTTTTAGATGCAAACGGATCCAGGGCTCCGCCATGATTGAAAAATAATATAGAAAACGTTAATCCAGTGGTTCCGAAACTTTTCTTTCTTGTATGCTCGCGGCACGTACTAGTAGCAGCTAAAATAATTTAACGCACTTCGTACCGAAATAGCAGAATTTAACTTAACAATTTTGTCCATTACATAGCATCTAGGATGCTGTCAGAAAACATACATCAGTACTATATAATAATTCACGTCGTGTTTTTATTTATTTATATATTTATATCTTTCCTGTCACGCTCTATGGGAATAAGATAGGAGAAAATTCAGATTTCAAAATGTAAAAAAAAGTGGGGTACCTTGCAATCTTTTTCTTCGGCGAAAAAAAAAGTTGGGTACCTTGCAACCTTTTTCTTCAGTATTAGATAGGGGAAAATAGAACTAATAAGATAGGAGAAAATTCAGATTTCAAAAGGCGAAAAAAAGTGGGGTACCTTGGAATCTTTTCTTCAGTATTAGATAGGGGAAAAATGAGGAAGCCCAAAAGACGGCAGGGGATTTGGTGAAGTGTTAAGTTTTTGCCGTCATTTATAATGACAGCACGGGCCACTAGTTTTACATATTATATTAACCTTCTCGCAGCAAACCTGGCCACACTTCGAGGAGGACTAGTTTGCCGCTGGGCGTCGTCAGGTCACCAATTTATCTGGAAATCTTAGGATAGCAGTGAATGGTTACAAGTGACAACATCAAGTGCGCATTCAAAACTAGCCCGTTGATTCCTTCTTCAAAAAATATGCAGTATGTTAATTGTTAACTATACCTACAAGTTTTGCCAGACACAGTCTCAAATTATTTTAGTCTATAGGAGTAAATAAAAACATTGTTCAGTATCAGTAATATTTCCTGGAAAGAAATCTAATGCTTCGGGTACTACTGTAATTTAGGTCTAATTTCGAAAGGAGTTATTTCATCGTCTCTTCGAAATGAGAAAAAAAAATACAATAGCAGCCGTTATTAACCAAAAACTGCCAACAGCACTTTGTAACTTTCTTTTTATATTCTTTCAGGCCTAAAAGAGCCCTTTATAAAACCAGGAACAACACCCTGCTACAAAAAATCAAGGTTCCACAATATTTTCTGGGGCCGGAAGAGTACTTTCGGGACGATTTCGAATATTTCTTCGTCCCGAAGGAGTAATTTAGGGACAAATAACTGCCACAACTCCCAAAAACTTCCAGCACGAACAGGACTGACGATTGACGTCAATTGTTTCAAAGGGAACGAAGAATTCGTCCCACTCAGCGGATTTGAAACTAAATTTGAATCGAACTCTTTTTCAGACCCTCCAATTGGGACATAACATCCGCAGTTTTTTTCCCGGGGCCGCTCGCCCTCACAATAAAGGAGGAGTTATAGCAAAGTCGGGACAGTTTTACGCAAAATTTGCTTTGATATTTGCCTCTTCAAGGTACAGTAGTTAACTCAGAGCAAAGACGACATGCTTAAAATTAATACTATTATTATAATCATTATTATCATTACCTACAAGAAGATAATGTTTTTACCGGTGTTTATTTGTTTGTCTGTCTGTACCATAACTCAAAAAGTTATGGACGGATCCTCATGAAATTTACAGGAACTGCTACGAGCGTCACGAGGAAGAGATGATTAAATTTTGGTGATCCCGTCAGTCAGTTTTTGTTTTTTTTTTTTGTCCGTGATGTTGACTTTGAGCAATACGATGCTCACCGAAGGTCTGCGTTCTTGGAGTGCAGCTCTAGTTAATAATACTATTTGTATTATTAGCGGGACCCGTGAAAATTCCATGGTTAAATGTTTTCACCTACTTTCGTTTGACATAAGGTAGTGTTCCTGTAATTTAACCTACCACGTCTAATCTTAAGACCTCCTGACGAACCCCCGTCTACCCTAACACACCTCTCTCTCACATGAGAATCGTGCATTCAACGGTAGTTCTCACTTTGTTGTCCTATATTAATGCACGTCTTTTCTACACTCTATTTTTCACTGTTTCTGATAATTTAGCCGATCATCATCTTACGCGTGTCAATGTTTTGTCAGCGTGTCCGATTTTTTTCACGACTACGGTACCCATGGGTATTAGCCTCTTTACTAATCATATGTTTATCTATCATATATTTTCTCCTCGGGCTAGAGGTGTTCTTGGATAATTTCATGTACGTTAATTTCTAAATAACATTACAGCTATGAATTTACAACGAAATCAAGAAGGCTCAGTGTCGACGTGATAAATATGCAGCAAACAGACTCGGCCAATTTCTTAAGCAGCCTAACCTTCTGTTCTCAAGATGTCATAGTATTTCCTTAATTAGACATCGCACATTCGCTTGAAAGAACACTACCCACTCCATTCTCTAGCAGCGTATCCTAAACACGTATCTGGTCGGCCTTATTACATCGTCGAGCGCCACAAGCAAAGCAAACATAATATGTTGTGAAAGAATGAAAAGCGGTAGATAAAATACGACTGACATGATCAACATGTCTTCGCCTTGAAGGAGACTGAAAATTTTTTCCAAGAAGCGATAAAGAAAACAGCTATGGTTGAACTTCGTTCCAGCGAATATCAGAGCTTCTTTCAAACTGATTCCCCGTACGTAATACTGATAGGCGTCACGTACAGACACATGGATAGATGGGCGGACGTACGGACGGATGGATGGATGGAGCCTCAACAAGAATGATAATTAGATGATGCTCATAAAAATTTCCTTTTAGCAGCATACGCACTTAATTAGAGGCACAGAATGGATGGAATGCATAAATGGATGGAGAACAGTTACTATTAATATTTTATTTTCAGAACAAAACCAATTCGTTGAGCCGTTAGAATTACAAAATTAACAGTACATAGTAATCTATTACGCCGACCCTACAGTGAAGGGTAAACAACAACATGGTGCTGACAGAGTTGTACTTATATTATGGTCTTATTCTAATTCTTCACGTTCATTTTTCTTAATTTACCACGTGAGTAAATTTTACCCTTGAAACATCGAGTGCACTCGATGCAAACTTCTAGAACTGCATAGCGTCACTGACTATATATCATTGAGCGGCAGTGCTTTGTGGACTGCCTGCAATAACCTTGAAGGTAGCACCGCATAATTTAAACATCTTTAATTATTCACTAGCTGCACCCGTAGAAATTCCACGCCCAGTGAATGTTTTCATTTAAATTATTTAACCTGAGTTAGCGCTCATATCTTAACCCTCTGAACTAAAGTCCGCCGCTTAACCCAGTCTACCGTTAAGCAGTCCGTCTACCTTACATCTCGTCTAACCTTTCTTAGTCGTTCGATCTCACCACTAAATCAAGCATTTGCATTGTCAACAAAGAATTTGCACTTGTGTCTTGATAAAGACATAGAAATATATTACAGCTCACAATGTTCTCTTATGCATTTGCACGCCTTTCTAATTCTGTTTCCCACAGTTTACAGATAATTTAACACTCCATAAGGTTACATGTCTTAATTTTTTTCGGCGGCGTATCTGATTTTTTCTCACTATTTCGGGACCCGTGGATACTAATCAGTACCTCATCATTTCTTTGCTTTGTTTAATGCGATACTGTATAATAAAAAAAAAAACAAATTCGGTCAATTTCTTCACTCACAGCAGGATAATCTTCTGTTCTCAAGATAATGCATTTACTCAGACATCGCACTACAGGGGTAGATGCTGTCCGAGCAGCACATTCGCCCAAAAAGATCAGAGCAGAGATGCCCAACACTACCCGTTCTGTTCACATATGGCGTATGCTGGCTACGCAACTGACACTATTGGAAATATCACCTGCTACCAGCAAAGCCAGAAGAATATTATGAAAAATGAAAAGAGGTAGATAGATATGATACAAGAGCAATGATTAACATTTGAAGTCTCTAAAACTTCCCAAGGTCGTAGCTCTATTTTCCGTCCATTTGAAGTCTCTAAAACTTCCCAAGGTCGTAGCTCTAATTTCCGTCTATCATTATTGAAGAGCGTAACACACGAAGGAACAACGCTCTTAATATTATGAATGTTGGCTAGAGTGTGCAGTTCCAAACATAAAAAAATGGCGAAGGGTAAATAATTAATACAGTGACTAATCGTTCTACTTTTTGTGCTATAATGTAGGCTATATCTATATTCAGTTAAATATAAAGAGCATGATGAATACTTAATGTACAATAGACACTGTGCACCATGCCAACGCAGTGGATATAGGAGTGCACAGATACTGGTAGTTGTGCTTATTATCTACAATTACCGCTCATAAACCTAACTAGTAGAATGCACATTGAATTCACGCCAAGCTTTACATGTGCAGTAACATGTACACTAAATACACACTAAAGTTCTCATGTAACATGAACACAGAGTACACACGGAATGTGTTGTACTTAATGCAGACATAATACTATCCGAAACTTAATGCTCAAATATTGAATGAAGTTACACTACATTTAGTACTTCGCTGTGCAACAGCTGCACATGTGTTATACACTAAGCTTACAACTATCACGTACAGAATTGGCTATGATGGTGATTATGTTTTTTTTGGTAAGGAATAAATATGTCAAGTGAAGAGCACTGTGAACTGAATATGAAGTGTAAATAAGAAGTTGAATCAGGTCGCCGAAATGGAACAAATTCGGCGCTAGTGCTGTGAAAGTTTTCACCAGCATGCACTGCAATTTTCTATAGATAAATGCTAAATTAGAACATATTATCTGAAATTTATTTAAACGCTAGATATGAATTTCGCAATGTAAGACGATTTTTCTGGCTAAATTAGTTAAAATACTCCATGGCTCCTCAGCCATAGATTCGTCGATGATGACGTCACTTTTTGGTGCTAATTTCTCGTGAGTCCTCTCGTTACGCTCTTTGCTTCCCGGTTCTAGTTGTGAGAAACTCCGGGGAAATTCATTCAGAGTCGATCAGGTGGCATGCGAAAATCGCGGTTTTAATTTAATTCGCTGGGCCATTTGGACAGAGTATGATAAGAGGCAATGTGCATGGCCAGGTCCGGACAGATAAATTGGATTATTGCAAGGATCTGCTGTCCAGAGGTGATACCATATCGGCACCACGCCACACTTTTTTCGAACGGATCACCGATAATAAAAGAACGGATTATCACCTCTCTCGTTCGTGTTATCGGAAGCCGGCAGGAGCTGTTCTAATTTCGTTAAATTCAACAGAGTTTGAGCTTTGGGTTGGTCGGAATATATCATACATACGAGTGTGTCAGAAGATCAACAATCGGTTAAGAATAATATCGTTACTATTACTAGTGCGCCGAAACTTCAAAACTGAAGGAAGAGAATAATAAGCCCTGGCGCAACTCAACTGTTCATGCTTATAGTCGAGATTTTACTATGGAAGATATGCTGCCGGCCTGCGTGAACTTTGGCTAATACATCAGACGAAATGAGACGTGCCGAATACAATGCAGCAAATAATTACCATCCTTTCTCCAGTGCTAATAAAATCTGCTGAAGAAATATATAGGTACGAGTCTTTTGTAATGACGATGAACTGACGCTAGTGAAGCTCTCCCGGTGAGTCTTAGCCAATTGATACCAATAGACTGGCTAAAAGTACGGTTAATGCAAAACTCCAAACAAGCTAGAAGTGGGAAGATAATCAGATTAATCAATAAATAGAGAATTACACACGGCTTCAATTTATACCGGTATATGTTCAATAATTATTTTCAAACTACATACAAAAGAACAAAATACATACAAGGATTTATGGTACGAAAATAAACATATGCAATTTCCTCTTGCACATGGAAACTCAGCAAAAAAATTTCAAATATTACCGTATGGTCGTACTGCCTTGGTCGAGTTTCCCCGAGAGATTTTGTGATACCATTTGTATAAACATTTTCCCAGAAAATGTTCAGAACTAGGCAAAGAAAAGTTTTCTTGGCGACGCAAGGTGATCTAAGCTTAAATATAATCATAAAAAAAACCTTGCTACGCATTTTTCATTTTTCCAGCGATATTCAACGCAAAAGACTGGCTTGATTTTAAAATGCACATTGGACATCAAACAGCATTATGAAAAGAATCGTTTTTTATCAGTGCTTAGATCTCCAACTTAACTTTGATGCACTATCACTGCAATAGCTAGACACGTTGAGTAAAATTCAGCAGCATATTACCAAACACCAATATAGATTTACCCGGGTTATTAAATGATACCGATATATTCTTTATTCTCTACAATGCCAATTTGCGCTCTCATCACTCTTTGAGTAGCTACTTTCAGATGAAGTATCGTTATTGCTTTTTCTCATAACTATCGTAATGCAGTACGCAGACAGGTGTTTCTATTTATCTACGCATTCTTAGCGGTCAGTAAATGTTAGGCTGAGTGCTGATTAGCTGTTGTGCTCAACTGTTGAGCTTGCTCGAGGTTTGGTGGCGGTGTGCTTACGCGGAATTGATTTACATGCCGCTTCAATATTCAGGAAAATCCCGTTACTTGAATGTTGACGATGGGTCGTCTTGCCCCTATGTGAAGGGCTTCCATTATTTGAAGTCGTTGACAGTTGATATTCCGATGTGAAATTATTGTTCCGGATACTAACTTTTCTCTAACAATGGTTATCTAGTGCTGCCTGTTAGGCATGGCTTCGCGGTCCTCCTGATCCAAGATAAACGGTAACACGTCTTGACGGAGTGGTGATAGTCATGCTGATATGTGAACACCAATGATAAATACATATGCGTAATTACACATATTTATTTATATAATGCAGATATATCGTGTTTCCCTAAAGCAACAATGTTCAGCTTTAGTCGCTATAGGCAACCTGCTACGAATTAAGCTTCGTAGGAGTTAGACTACAAAGGTCTAAGCTTCAGGTTGAATACTCGGATTTTTTGTATTTTCACTGGGTCTGACACGGTACGGGACAGTATTTATTACCTCTGCCAAGGAGGTTATGTTTTCGTCGTGTTTGTCTGTCTGTCTGTCACCAAGATAACTGAAAAAGATATGAACCGATTTGGATGAAATTTACAGGGATTGTTAGGTATGCTAGGAAGAACAGATGATTAACTTTCGGTAAAGATATGTCCATCCGTTTGTTTGTTCGTTTGTCTGCCTCATTTTTCTCGATGCCATAACTCCAAAAGTTATGGATGGATTTTGATAAAGTTAACATGAGTTGTTAGGTATATAACAAAAATATATGACCAAATTTTGGTAATGATCCGTTTGTTCGTTCGTTCGTTTGTCACCGTTTTTTGTTTTATGCTTGTTAGCACAATAACTCAAAAAATAATGAATGGATCTTTATGAAATTCATAGGGTTTGTTAGTAATGTTGAAAGACATAAATGGTCAAATTTTGGTGCACATCGGTTTGTTCGTTTGTATGTTTGACTTGCATTTGTCATAACGTTTGCTAACAGAATAATTCAAAAAGTTATAAACGGATCTACAAGAAAATTGAACAAGCTGTTAATAATATAAAAGGCACAAATGATTAGATTTTGGAGTTTATACAAAGAAAATTATTGTTTCAGAACCAATTTGAATTTTTTGCTACCGTTGCCTCACTTGGCGGAGGAATGCGCTCTCAGAGTGCTCTAGTTGCTTATGGTTTCCAGTATAAATTTCTGCAAAATTTATTGCAGCCACAATAGAATATTCGCCTCCAGCCTTAACATTTATGGGTGCAGATGCAACTTCCCTGTCATTTTTGACTAAAGAGTAAATTAGTTGTCACTGTGGTCAGTCGAGTGAGCTGGATTGGTAGTGCTTGCTATCTGGATGAAATTTCAAAGATCCAAGTTTGAAAATCAAAACGTGAACAGAAGTTCCAAACCATAAAATTGCATGAAGTCATGATGTGACTGAACTCTACTGTACAATCTAATACTAAGAATGACCGTCGTGTGTTTATAAATATATATATAAATATATATTTATATGTTTGGTGTCACGCTCTTAACGAAGTAGATAGGCGGAAATTAGCCCAGGTTGGAGGCTCTGGTGCTCCTCTCAAGCTCCATTGAAAGTGATAGGCAGAAAATAGGCCGGCCCCCAGTCGGAAATTATGGTTGTCATTATAGTAGAATATAGTAGTGTATGAGAGATTAAAGTCGATTATGGATGATGAAACAGTATGGTAGATATGTCAACCATAACATACCGTTGAT
>LQNS02278180.1:1560727-1576851 GCA_001587735.2 Parhyale hawaiensis | reverse complement strand
ATTCTTCCCACTTTGATGCAATTGTCAACAAAACCGACGAAACATAAGTTTTCACGGGCAGTAGACAATTATTTCTTCTAGCTTACTGTTTTCCTCTGACGAAGCAGTTTTCTCTTCATAGATCAAAATTTGCGCACCTCAAATGAAACAGATAATTGAGGTGGAAAGACGGTATCAACGGTATCTTTGCTACCGAGCGAATACATTGTATATAAGCTGCTATTTTGTTTAAGTTTGTTGAAATGTTTTACTCAAGATGTTACTTCTGCCTGTCTATATAGAAGACCCAAGGATGACAGCACGACAAAGGATCAATGAAAAAAAGAAGAAAATTAGGAAGCAAATAAGAGAAGAGGAGATTCCGCACCGGCCTAGAGGCATTAGGCAAACGTATAGGTTATTGCGTGAATTCTTCACGCATGGGTCCACTAGTATAGTAAAATATTATCCCACACTAGCTATTATTCTCTCCAGCTAAGTGATATAAAATTTTCAATTACTTTTGCTCGGAATCCAAGTAAATTACAATCTTCAGATAATAGTGTTACATAATTATAATTAGAATCTTCTGATAAAAGTGTTACATAATTATGAGCATATAAATCTGAATTATTTCCTTCTGAACCAGCTATTTGTAACCTGGTAGTTACCTCTACAATCTCTTTGAGTCGCAATAGATCAAGTGTCTCGCAGGGTATATAATACTGAGCATTAAAAAGAGAACAGTGTATTTCTTCCTTACAAATTTGCCAACATTTAACCGCACGACGGTGTCTCGCTCTCTTGGCAGCAGTAATTTTGAGCCCAGTGGTAAAATACATCAAGGAATGTCAAGCATCCCAAATATCCCTTCTTTCCCATTAACTTGTCATAGTCTGCTCAAATAAGGATCGCTCCAAACCACAGTAAATCTGAGTCTCTTTCATGCAACGACGAATATCACGTGTAGATTGCAATGAAAGAAGAAAGAAATTCTGTTCAGTCTATGCAAAGTAATCATAATCTACCCTAATATTTTTCTTCTTAATCAACAATAAAATTGAACCATATGGCACAATACAATATAAAAACCTTTTTCGATTTCCAACAAACTTCCCATAATCTGTCTCAAGTAACAATCCCTTCGAGTCACAGTAAATCTGAGCCCCTTTTCACAATCTAAAGGAATGTTAGACGTCACGAAAGCATGTTCCCTTGCTACAAACTTGCCATAATCCACCCCGAATAACAATCTCCTCGAGTCACAATAAATCCGAGCCCCTCTCGTACAACAAGCCAAATATTACAACTGTCCCATAAGCCCTATTCTCTCCCGGCAAACGCGTAATAAAGAAACTAAAGAAATAAATGGTTGCGAGGAAGGCCAGAGTAGTTCGCGTGTCCCCAGGTCAGCATGTAAGGTGTACAAGGATGATAGGAGGTCATGCAAGCGCCACTACGACAACCCGATGATAGCTACAGGTCCGTCGTCTCGTGTTTCTGGCTTACTTAAATCATGCAATCATTTGGTGCAGATGGTTCTGAAATTCTTAGGCCCACTTCAACCCAAGATTGTAGGCAAATGATAATTAGGAGTAAGTAATTTAATATAAGGTATGAAGAGAGGTCCAAATAATTCAATATAATATAGTCTTCAATCAACTCCAGTCAAGCACTTATATTACCGTGTTAACTAGGTCTTGGTCTACTTCGTTTCATGTAACAACATACATTGATTGTAATTATTTGATAATATATTTTCAACCTGTGTAATTATCCTAAACGATAAGTTTGAAACAAAACACAGCACGAATTTACACTGTGCATCGACTGAGCATTGTCCCATGCTGAAAGGCGCACCTAAACAAATACAACCTGGACAAATTGCAACAATTAAAGTCAGTTCGCTAAAAGAAGAATTGTATTCTCATTTGCGCGTCAGAGTTCCGAGAAAGAAAAGCAAACTCCTAAATCAGGTTAATCAATTTAGATCAACGAAGCATTCTAGAATGGCAGTGTAGTGTTCCAGATTAGACGTACCGGTAATGGCAAATGAAGCCGCTAGTTCAGATAGTTGTTCTTCATGTCTAAGTCAAACTGATGCATAGGATATAATCATGTAATTGTGACAATATTCATACAAAAATTGTAATGTTGTGAAAATATAGTACCAAAATATTAAAATTAATATAAAGTGCTCAGTTAGTGTTTTAATAATTATGTAATGCTATGGGAAGACTTCGTAATTTTTGGTGGGGACACGCGGCACAGCAGTTGAAAACATCTTAACGAAATATAATGGAGCAAAAAGTGATTAAACCAGTCGACACAAATCAAGAAAGCAATAAACAGGTGTTATGACGAATAATTTTTCCCATCATTTGCATTATCGTAGTAGAACAGATATAATAACATTATGGAAATATAAAACCGAAATTGGGCGCAAGCTGCCGCAGCGACACTATCACTCTTGAAATTAGATTTTTAAAATCTTAAATTTAAATTAGATAATCCGGATTACGATGAGGGAATAATAGATTCTTATTCGAAACGCAAAAATTTAGGATTAAAAACCGTAGATTTATATTTGAAAGTCGTGGATATAAACAAGGAAATCGTGGACACAGATTAGAAAATTGAGGACTGAGGTCATAAATTTGTGGACAGAAACTACAAACTTGTGTATTTAGATCAAAAAGGCAAGAATTTAGCTTAAACAGTTACATATTTAGATCCCAAAAGTGAAGAAATAGATTAAAAATCGTTGATTTTTATTGAAAATGGGAGGATCCAGCCTATAAAAACAACAGCTTAGATTAAATTATGGTGGATTTGGATTAGAATATCATGAATCTAGATTAGAGAACCGTGGATTTAAGTTAGATATTTGATATCGGGAGGACGAAGAGGCCCATCGCCAGAGAGAGATGCAGCTTAGGTTTCGATCCTACCTAAGCCACGGCTAACAAACGTAAAGTAAACACGGACACATTCATCCGCACTCTGAAAGGAATATTGATCTATTTAAACTTTGCGTCTGAAATTGAACTTTCTAAGTTTTTACAGTCTCATAGAAGAAAGTTTTTGATTATCACGATGAATCACGTGAGAAGAGACTTAAAGAGAAGCCCAAAAAATATCACATGATTCTGCCTGCCACTGAAGACATCGTAACTTTTAAGAGAACGAAAGCAAAAGCCGATCTCGCTATTTTATGACGCATAATGTTTTCAACGAGTCTATATGAAAGAATTAGAATAATTTAAATTCAGTAGATACAAGAAGGAAAAGAGCTACAAAACAATGAGCACTCGGCTTTGTAGTCTGAAATGTTGTCCTATCGCTTTATTAAAGCAGACAGCCATCGAATTGGAAATATTTTTGCATCATCAGGATCCATTTTAACTGCAAATACTTCACAGGAACGATATTGACATTTATCACAGTAAAACTGTTGAAGCGAATGCATTATATATTTAGATATACAATCACTTTCCAGCTCATCAATGACTGGAACTGAATATCAGTCTTTGCCAAAAAAGAAAATCGTTTCTCTAGACGCTCTGTTGAAGAATGGCAGGCATTTTGGAAGTTTCGAAACAACGTCATTTCTACAAGAAGACATATTTTGATTCGACAGCTTGGGGTTGATGGGTATAATGGATACAGCTCCGGTGCCTTTGAGCCTTGTCTTTTGAACAGAATCAATACCAATGCAAATTTTTTTAATGTGTACATTACGCAGAATGCAGGGTTAGAAGTCAAAGAACGGATTCTGTTGAATTTTGTTTAGATGCTAGACTGCCGTAAAACAAGCACATAAGATTATCATTAATTAAGCAAAAGTAATTATATAATGTATGTCATTTATTGTTTAAAGACATTGCGCTCTAACGGTGTACCAAGATATGTGTATAACCCAAAAATGTCGACATAACTAACTACTGCGTTAAACAAAACATATTTAAAACAGAGCAAAAATTTTAACGTACAACGGTGATTGTTCATAACATCTTGGATAAAATTGAGGAAGATGCACCAGATCATATTGTGACGGTCGGTATATAAACATACTGTCTACATATATATCTTTTCAAGTATATGTATACATGTTTTTATGCATATACATATAAACACGCAGACTTGCTTAGATAACGATCTTTCTGTAATATTGCATCCGAATAGCTATAAGATTCACCGCATTCAGACATGAATAATAGGAAGTTTTAACTCTTTAGTATGATTGCGCAATAATAATTCACTTTGATCGCACAGAAGCTTGAGCCACTTGGAAGGTCCTCCTTACTCACGTGAATAACTAAGAAAATTTGCAGCATTTACTCAATCCATAATTGCTGCAGGGCCGCACCAATTTGCGCCTCAAATTGCTGATAACAGCAATCAGACAAAAAACGGCGACCTTAAACGAGTTTTGGCACGCAAAGCCTAGCTGATTTTAAGCTCGGGAGCTTCAAGAATTTCATCGCACGCGCACGTCTTTATTGCCCACTGACTTGAACTGCACAAGAATTTGGTATTTCAAGTCGGCGTGAAAATGATGCCAGGACACGAAGAAGTGTGGCCGAATGATGTATTAGAATGTTTAAGTCACTGTCAAGGTCAGACCACTCCAAATTAAGTGAAAATTATGTGGAATGCTGCTAAATTGCCAATATACTGTAAAAAGTTCCATTGAATTCGAAATATAGCACCTCTTGATGGAAGAGTATTTATTGGTCGAAGAGCAAAACCTCATTTCAGACCTGTAAATACAGTTGTTTTACACCCAAGTAATGGTACAATTTTTTTATTCTGAGGATAGGGATAATAAGCAGCATCATGTACTGCTAAAACTATAAGAGCTAAGAAACGCGATTATATTCTCGATAGTGTTCATATTTTCATTGAACTCCAATTTCAGATGCGTTTATCTCTGCATACACTTTGAAAATATAAAATTATTGACTTGTTTCGTTTCGGATGATTTAATAGAGTTTCTATTAAATCATAACATTCACACTTCTTTGCATATTGCGGGTCTATATTAACATATACTCCTCCAATATAGTTTACATCTTAACATGATTTACTAGTCCAACTTCGGTATAAGCAGTGTTATTAATATTTCCTTTTATTGCAATGTATCCAATCGATCAATCAGGAAGACTCCATACCCCAACCCTTTTAAATGGAATAAGCTTTTTCTCCAATGCTGAATCATACAGTCAACGAGTTTATCAACCTGAATGATGAGCTCCCTGTAAGACAAGTAAAATATGTTTAAATGTGATGTTATTTTTCAAGTAGCACTCTAACTTGAAGAAAGTGGATTTTTAAAGCATTGCATTGTAATTACATACAATTTAAGAGATCCTATCCTACGCTATACACAAAAGTTATAACATTAAAGCTTAAATTGCACATAGTTCAGATGAAACATCATATGGAGCTCCTACTACTCTAGCATACTAAACGAAGTAGCTCCCTCACGTAAGAGACATTCATTATGAGTAATTTTCTTTCTTAAATTTATCATTATTTTAATGCAAACCTTCAGCAGTGGCAAGGGGTGTTAAATGGAAGTTTTAGAGGTGTTGCCTCACTCGTTGTCGGGAGGCCAAACGTTCCATTCGCAAGCCAGGAAGGAAGCGCTCGGCAGTATAAAAATCTATAACTGCCCCAGTCATCCACTGTCTGAGTTTCTTCCAGATCCATTTGTGCGGGTGAGGTATACTCGGCGGACTGGTGCTCTTCATGAGTTTGCCTTGGAACCGTTGCAATGCCGTATGGGCCAGTATTCCCGTTCGTTTTTTCCATCGTGTGTGGATGTTTGGAATGGTCTTGATGGCTCTGTCTTTGCTGGTGCTGGTATTGGCAGCTTTAAACGATCTGTACACAGAGCTATTCTGTGATCTCGGATCTTCTTTTTTTCATTCTTTTGTTTTCTCCACCCGCTGGGCTGGTTGCGTGGGGGTTTGTTAACCTCATGGAGTTGCTCCGTTCCTACGTCGCCAGCCTGGTGAGATTTAATAATAATAATAATAGTGGAACGTCAACAGTTGTGTCACTCATTGCCAACTGAGCGCCTTCCTTCGATGGCTATACGTGACTAACGTGAGCCTGCTGTTATGTTAATGACCGAGTTTCTGGATGAATATTAAGTTAGCTATACCATTATTATCGTTACTAGCCCCTGAGTCGGGCTAGTTGTCATAAATCAGTACTTCCACATGCTGACATCCATGAAAAAATGTTTTTCAATCAAACAGTACACGGGGTAGCTCGAGTCACTGGCATATTTTTTGTAGGAGTGCACCAAATTGTTCTTTCTCTCTTTTCCACTGTCTATTTTTGTATGAGCAGAGTTTCTTAATGTCAATCAAGTCTGCAGGAGGACGCTAAATGTATCCATGTATTTTTCCCTGTATGTGCCCCTATTTATGTCACTGGGCCTCACTGATACTGGAAATATTAGTTACTCACTCTGCACTTGTTGGCGCATTTGTGATCCTATTGTGTTCTTAATAAAAGTTCATTGATGGATTTGAATGACGCCAGTTTCTAAGACAACCTATGGGCGGTTGCAGAAGTGCACTCTACAGGGTCCTAGAGGGGATTCATCCGCAGCACAAACCAGTGCATCCGTGATTCTTAGCTACGATGTACGGTTAAGACAACTTCAACTTTACCTTCACGTTATGTGGATCACGACAAAGGACCGAGAGCTGAAATATACGACCGTCTTTCCAAAAGCAACGTCTGGCCAGCCTATGTTTATTATTCCCATTTGCTTAAACTTTACGTCCTCTAATGATCTACCTACTTCTGTAATCTTTTTCAGTTGGATCAAGCGCGCCGGCATTGCACAGTTGCTTAACTCAGAACATAATGGCGCGACACAATAGAATAACGAAAAGCTGTGCCATCAGTTCTCCAGCTGCTAAAATTCGATAGTAATGAATGCACACCGTCTCTTCAAAGTCATTTTTGATCCCGTCATGAAGCAAACACGCAGGGGGAGAGTCAAAGAGAAGAAATATAAACGCTGGGGTTCAGGCTTCAGGCCGCATCAATTGCGGATAAAAGATGTAGCAACATAAGCAACTTTTGCGAAGCTGCCGAAGAAGTGATTACCAACATTAACAGTCAAATACGTAAGTGATTTTGTATCCATTATATATTATATCAGGATCCAGCCCAGTTCTTCCAAAATAATATATAATTTTAAAACTGTTTTGCAAGATGTACCCATGGCAAAATATTAAAATCTAGTCTTGTTCTTTCCATAACATACCGCAGTGCGAAAAGTCATTCCTGCAGTACTGTTTCATCAGCTCTATAAGGATCACCTCCAATGTCTTCTCTGATTTAATAACTGAAACGGTGCTATTTGTTCGGAAAATGAGAGCGGTTACAAGCTTCCATTCCAAAACCGGTCAAAACGTTCTAAGAAAAAGATTTGAACTTTTTATGCACCGAGACTGTGCAAAAAGAAAGAAAATGGTGTTAGGTCGAAAGGGACCGAACCGAGGACAAGCATCAGGAAAAAATGTCATTGATTCCAAAATAAGTCAAAATGTTCTCTTCTCCAAAAACATTTTGGGTTGAAGGAGATCAACGAACATTGCATGCACTGAGATGAAAAATTGGCGTTTGAAGGAAAGGAGTCGAGCCGTAATAAATAGCCGCTTTCGTACCGCAGCACATTGTCTTAGCTTGTCAATAAAGAAATTTGCAGTATGTCATGGCTAACATAACGAAACTCAAATATGCTCATGATGCCGTTGAATATTAATGTACTCACAACACTGCGCAATTTTGGGGGAACGGAATGGCCTGGTTAAAATAATGTCAAGAATCCGATGTATGTACATCGCAGACTTTTATTTGAGTAGTTCTTGTCTGATACAGAAATGCAGTGACTCTCAGGTGAAACACTTTCATTGCAGTAAAATAACACCAGACGGACAGGACTCCTGTTTGCTGAACAGTTGCGTTAAAATCGTTAACACATCAGAAGTAGAGTAAATTCGCTAGCAGACATCAATATCGGCATGGACTTTCAGACCGGAAGTGGGAGTATACTCGTCTGAGACAGCTTTAGCATTAATTTGCCGTCTGGGTAGTTGCATCAAACCAATATGATAAATACAGGCGTACGTCTGAATAGTTATCAATCCACAACATGTATATAATTTAATGGGAAGATACCGTAATAAGAGCTTCCCTCCAGTTATTCTAAGTGCCAATGGAAGTAAAGATATATATTTAAAACTTTTGTGATTCGCTTCACATTTCAATGGAGAACATTACAATAAACTAACCGGGAGATCCAGGATAGTGGTATCCCGAACACAATAGAAATGCGACAACAGTTAATTTCTTGTCATAAATGACTAGCACAATTTTTGTGGATGTGAATTTGCTACAACGACGGCTGCATCAGAAGAAGTGAGCGCGTTTAATTCCAATCCGGAAAGCACCACGAACTTCCTTTACATGTTGCTCGGATTTATTGTGAAACTGAATACATGAAATACCTTCGAATTTGTGGGCAACTGTGCCGGTAATTAACCCGTACCTCACTGTATGCAAAATGCTTGTAGACCGGTTATACATAAAATAGAGAAGATATATTAAATTTATTCAAGCATTCCAGGAAATTGCTAGGTACCAAATACTGGAATCGACGTGCATCTGAATAAACCTCCCAGCCCACGACCCACCTCAGAAGACTGGCTGCGGCATGGGAAATAATATATTAAACTGCTTAACTGCCCTTACGTGCTGTTCCAGTCTGGTATACACTGAGCAAATTTTTTATGCACATAGGTATTTCACAGAGAAGCATCAGGATGCACGTAGGTGTTTTACGGCGTAGTTTGGTGTGTCACGCGGTTGCATACTAACACGCAGATCGCTATTGCTATTCAAAGTTTTGTGTCTTCAGGTGCATCAATTTTACCTGTTTTTGATGCGTCTAGGTGCATCATCGGCTTTGTCACAAAAAAGAAACACATACTTGCATCAATTCGTGCCACGTGCATCAAGATCATTCACTTAATTTTTATGATACACTTGCGTTTTTAGATTTTGGGACAAAAAGGCATTTAATTTTGATGCATCTTAATGCATAAAAACTTCTCTCTGTGTACAATAGGGTAAATGCAGCAACGACACCTTCACCTCTTCCCTAAACAGCGGCCATGCCGCTACTGAGCCGCTAGTAATGCCACTGCCAAGACTGCAAGTTGCTTTTTGAGAAATTCCATGATCTTGGGGAAAATCCACGATGTAGTAGCCCTGAGTGCCGAAAGACACGTACACAAAAACGCTGAAAATTCTACATCTTAACGGATACTCCGCAGGCTGCACTAAACAAGAGTTATACTCCGAGAGCGCAAACTTCCATCAACCTAAGCAATGCTGAGAGACAGAATTGCATACAGAGAGATACACAGACAAACTTACCGACGGATCTTCATTAAAATCTAAGCTTTCGTTCCTCATGATATCATAGTTTTCGTTAATTTCGTGGTAATCTTTCGATAACTATTCAGTTCTGATGCTAAAACAAACAAACAAACAAACAAGACAAATACAAAAACCTACCCTCCTTAGCAGAGGAAAGAAGGAACCATACATATCCGACAGTATTATGGTAGGTAGTATCTCTTTTTCGCTCAAGAGACCATTCGGTTACATTTTAACCAGGGCTACTCCACAGAAAATTAATTTTTTATTGCAGCCGGTAAAAAATGTTGCGATTTAATGGGTCGTTTCTGAGAACTTGCCGGCAGGTTTGGCTACCGACGGCATACCCGTTCAAATTCAATAGAGACCAGCACACTAGAGGCCAACAGCACGGCATATTTTGCAGCCTGGCTGGGTCATGTAACGGCAAAAATTGCGTCATAAATCGCAATCAGCAGAAATTGTGGCATCAGTGCATTTAGCCACACACGGAAGCCTCTATTGGACAAAATTATAGGCATAAATCCCAACAAATTTCGCATGGATACACTATTGAAAAAGCGAGTCTTTGTTCGTTGTAAGAATTTGAAGCTGGGACAGCTCAATCTTCGTTTGGAAGCAGTTACAACAGTGAAAAACTTTTTTAATGGCGTGAAACGCAAGCAAAAAGAGCTACTGCTGCTAATGAATATACTGGTTAGTGTAAGAAATTTTGTTTGAGATAAAAAATAGAAGGTTATAAAGCTGTTTTTACTACATATTAAATTCGCTTCAAAATTTGAATTCAATGAACTTCATCGATGATAAACGAAACACAAAAACGGACGCTTATGGAAGTGTTGCCACGAGAATTTATTTCAGACGGTGAAAACTTGCTTAATGATAAGAAGGAGAAGTCTGCTTGGGCGCGCTACAGCTTTAATAGAATCAAGTGTAATATCAACAAATTTCTTTTACAATTAAGAACCGAAATTAACTATAGCTTTCTTCCAACAGAAGGGAAATTTATCTATAAACATAAAACATATGGAATAGAGGACTACTGCTACAAAAATATTTTCCTGTCATGGTTTGTAAGTCACAGAGGACTAGAAATGACTTCAGGGCAATATTTATAGCATGAAATGTCAACGACCGTCAGTGAACTTTGGCGATTAGAAATCAACTATGCATTTGTGCAACACGGGACGTGACTGGCACGACAGCGTTACCCATGAGCACACGTGTAAAGCGGGTATAAATTTGCCTGTGCAGTGCTTGCACTGTAAATAATTCTCTTTATAGTTGAGAGGATACTAATGTACGCGATCATCATAAAATGACGGCGGAGAAATTATGATAAAGACATGCGGTGCTCATGTTTATGGTAGAGTTACTGTAATAGTGCGTATAGTAGTACATTGAATCAGACTGCGCGACAGTCCATGGTTTAAAGAGAAGAGTGAAACCATTTTATTACAGTACAATCCTTATTCCTGAGTGGCGCCAAATTATAGCGCAAGTTAGGAAGAGTCCAAGCTGCACCTGCTTCACCACATAACCTCCCCCGACCATAGGTATACTGACACTGAGCTTCACGCAGATTGCCCGCTGACGCAGTCACGGTAGAGACTGGCACTATTAGCTTTATAATCTAACTTCTACTTCGTCACAGTGCGCTGCAAATCTGTTGGTTAGAAAATTCATAAATTTATATAGTTAGGCTCAAGTGAAAACGTGCATTGGTTAATATCCTAATAAAGGTAAATCTTTCTAGCAAAGCAGAAATGAAATAAAAATAGATAGTTTATCATTCTTACACAATATCTAATCAATCTTAGTGTTATTCAGGAACAGTTCATAATGGATCACTTCTCTTTCACGTGTCGCTAGACGACAGACTTTCCAGCAATGGCCCATGGTCCATCTCTCGCCGTCTATCAAGTTAAAAATAAACTTTAAGATATTAAATATTTGAACCAAACTTTACCACGAAAAGCGTAAAATGACACTTAAAAACACATAAAACGTTGAAGGATTATCTCAATACACCTCAGGAAATATATATATATATATGACAATTGACTCGTATGGAGGTACCGCTGGCAAAATCATTCAAAATTAGATATCTCCTCTTTTAATGTTGTTTGAGAGAGGAAACGGCACTTGAAGCACTCAATTTCAAACATTCCTGCTGAAGAACAATGGCTCCTAAATTATTATTCCTAAGACGTCTCAATATCTTACGAACAATCTTAGTATTTTATATTTACCTTCAAGTACAGTGGCTCTTAATAATTTATCGTCCATGACATCCCAGACCTCTTAACGATAGTTATTAACTTTGTAGACTTTTATTCAAGAAGCATATGACTCTTGAGTAATTGCATGCTGCATAGCTCTGTGCCCTCTTAGGCTCCTTATACCCTTCCAGATGCTACGGTGTCTTTCGTAATATCAGGGAGCCCAAACAGTTCTTGAGTTTGCCCGTTAGATAACTCATTGAATAACTGCACAATTTTTTTTGTTACTTGATACGTTTAGAATGGTGAACCAAGTGAATAAGTATGACAAAAAACTGATACAACATCACTAGAAGCCCTGAACAACACCCAAGAGATCACGAGTCCAAGGTAAGTTTACAAAGTAAACTAAATAGGTGGAGTAAAGCCCATAGAGTTTTTTGAGCCACAGTAGCTCTGCAAATTGAATGAACGCTATTTGTACCAGGCTTTTATCGTTTTATCCCATCCTTTTCTTCAAGTTATGTGAAATATATACGGGCGTGTTTCATTCTCAAGTCAGCCTAAGTTGCATACTTCAAGCTAAATATCATTAACAACGGAAAAAAAATTTTCACTATAGTAGGAAGCAAAAAAGACTGATTCACACGATTCCTACAACAAATAAATCTATATTACATAAAAGAAAAACGAGAAATACTGCATGAGGAGGGCAATAGAAGTAGCATATACCGCTGGTTAAGGTTGAACAATGTAAGGAAAATGCTTATGTCTTCAAAAACGTTCTATGAACAAACTTTTGTCATTATAAAATCCTATGTGTATGGTGACTTTTGAATAAAATCGAGTTGATACAGTGATTCTTATAAGTTACATTGTCACTATTATTTCTGATCTCACAAGTCACAGACAATAGTCACACCAGTTTAAGGACAGGTTTTACGGTTTACCTGCTAGTGAAACATTAGGTAACAAGACATTTGCAACATTTTCAAACTCTGGCAAACCACTCCAGAACTATACCAGTTACTGTTGAAAAAAGTATTTAGAGAAGAGGCTTTAGGTCACAGTCAAACGTAAGTATGGTATAAACATATTGAAATTGGTAAAACATCGGTTGACAATGATCCTTGATAAGGACATCCGCCAACGGCCAAATGCCTGAAAACGTCCGTGCTTCGTGGTCTGTCCGTCAATGTCTTGCTCCACTATGACGTCCACAGGTAATTGAAAGAAAACTTGAGAAGAAAACACCCGTAAACTTGGCGCACGGCCGATTAACTCTTCCGGTATTCATACACTGAGTTCATCATCTATGAGCTTACGGTTAACAATAAAATAGCAATTTCCGCCGTCTTCACCCGACCTGGCCCCTGTGCCATTTTCTTAATTCCCAATATGACCCTCAACTGAAAGGGCCGAAGTTTAAATGTAGTTGAGGGTATTCGAATGAAATCGCAAATGCTACGAGGCAACCTCACGAAAAATTTTATAGAGAGCTTTCAGTGTATAGAATAATCTATGGATCGGTGTATTCTCACTACTTTGAAGGTGACAGTGGGAACTGAGATCCACATATGACGTCATTTTAATACTATATTCCTGGAATTTTTTATTACACCTGATATCCATGCTCTCAAATATAAGACATCTAACCCAGCAGAACTAGTAGTTTTTTAAACTGGCAGAATATTATTTTTTCGTTCTTCTGCTACCATAAGGCTGACTAAGAATGAAATTTCCGTTTTAAGAAACTCGTCAAGCGAGGGCATACGAGACGAAATTTACAAATTTACATACATCTCATTTCATGGCAGAATTTAATAACTTGTACAACCCAGTGCAATACGTGCAGTGTAGTACTGAATACTAATCAACTAGAGCGAAAAAGATGAACTAATAGCTGGATAACCCTCGTACTTCGTACAGTATGTTTCCCCGCAACAAATATATAAAGCAACTCTGCTAATTGAATCTTAATACCCTTTCATCTACAAATTCACAAAACTCTAAAAGAAGCATAGCTAGTGTAGGCAAGTATTGTATTACTTAGAAATTACGAAAACAATAAATTTCGATATGAACGTTTCAACCTACATGATCTCAGTAACAATCTGGAAGTTGCAGCAAATCTATTGAAAAAAGATGAGAGTACTAAAGCTAAAAAGGAAAACAGAAGATGCACGACTGTTTGTCGATATAAACACTACCTTGAACGTTGAGAGATGGTTTTAGCCTTAAAACTGAGTAATGTTTCTAGAATTCTGACGTCGAAGTAGCTGGTTGCTTGAGCTAATATGCAAAAGCTGTCCCCTTTCACACCAACTACAAGCTCGCACGAACAGTGCGAATAGCAAAATGGGGAAGCTGACGAAACTGAACTTGGGCACGGCAAGTGCAACAGAAGTGTTCTACGATCCTGGTTCTCAAGTAGTCGTCTCTGTCTGATGGCTCAAAAACAAAATTGAGCCATTTCTTTAATATTCAAGCAAGTACTAATGCAATAGAATTCTTTAATATTCAAAAATGAGCTTATTAACTACTTCTTTTCGCTTATTTTTTGACACAACCTGCTCGAAAATTAAGTTAGCACTATGCCTTATTCCCTTTAATTATTAAAAAGGTGGAAGTAAAAAAAAAACACGGCCAAAGAGTGAAAAAATAGGCTGAATCTACTACATTCTACCACTTCAGGTGAAATGGACTGAAGACTGTACCCAGGGCCCTGCTCGTGCCAAAGTTTTTGTCGCAGCGACAAAAAAATGACCTCTTATGAGCTTTGCGCTTAAGCTTCTAATTGAATGCGCAGCAAAGTGATCTCTTTGAAACAAAATTCATTAAAATTTGCTCCAGTTCGTAATGAAGGGGAAGAGTTGAAGCTTCTTCGGACTGGCACCAAATGAAGAAGTTGTTTGATTCAGTGCAGATATTTAAGTGAGCGCTGAGGAAAACGAGTTAGTGGATACAGTGCAAATACGCTGGTGAGCGTTGCAAGTGATGCGCTGTTTGGGTAAATGAAAAAAAAATTAACGAGAGTAGACGGTAGCAGAAGATAAATCTTAGCACAACAATGAAGATCATAATTTGTGCAGAATAATTTCAAATAAATTATGCAATTGCTCATACAAAGGTTTGTAAAATTGTAAAGACTTAATTCTTTGGTGCTTTTTACGTATGTATTTAATATTTCCGACAAGGATGTTATGTTTTCATCGTGGGTGTGTGTCTCTTTGTTCGTATGTTTGTCTGCTTCTCTATCACCAAGATATTTTCAAAAAATTATTGATGGATCTTTACGAAATTTACATGGAATGTTAGGCTTGTTAAGAGTAACAGATAATTAGCTTTTGGTGAAGATTCGCTCAATCGTTTGTTTGTTTGGTTCATTTTTATTTGCGCCATGACTCAAAAAGTTATGGATGGATTTTTATGAAACTTACATGAGTTGTTGGGTATATTACGAGTAAATGATCAAATTTTTGTGATGATCTGTTTGTCTGTGTGTTTGATAGTTTCTCTCAGAACTGGATTTTATGTTTGTCAGGAAAATAACTCAAAAAGTTATAACGGATGTTTACGAAATTGACAGGAATTGTTAGAAATGTTAAAAGACGTATATAGTCAAATTCTGGTGATGATCGGTTGGCCTATTAGTGTGTTTGACTAATGTTTATCAGAATGTTTTTCAGCAACATAACTAAAAGTTATGAACGAATTTTCAAGAAAAGTACGGAAGCTATTATTACTGTCACACGGTCAATCGACCAGATTCTAGTGCTGATAAAACATCATAATTTCAAGACCAATATTAATTTTTCATTAAAGATGCCTTGCTTGGCGTAGGTATCGCTCCCTCAGTGCTCTAGTTTCTCATATTTACCTCCGCCAAGGAGGTTATGTTTTCGTCGTGTTTGCCTGTCTGTCTGTCTGTTTATTTGTTTGTCCATTTGTATGTTTGTCTTTCTGTCTGTCTGTCACCAGGATAACTCAAAAAGTTATGAACCGATTTAGATGAAATTTACAGGGATTGTTAGGTATGGTAGGAGGAGCAGATGATTAACTTTTGGTGAAGATATGTCCATCCGTTTGTTTGTTTGTTTGCTTGTCTGCGTCATTTTTCTCGATGCCATAACTCAAAAAGTTATGAATGGATTTTGATGAAATTAACATGAGTTGTTAGGTATATTACAAAGAGTAGATTATCAAATTTTGGGAATGGTTCGTTTGTTTGTTCGTTCGTTTGTCACCGTTTTTACTTTTATGCTTTTTAGCACAATAACTCAAAAACTAATGAATGGATCTTTATGAAATTCATAGGTGTTATTAGTAATGGTAAAAGACATAAATGATTAAATTTTGGTGCAGATCGGTTGGTTCGTTTGTATGTTTGACTCATATTTGTCATAACGTTTGTTAACAGTATAACTCAAAAAGTTATGAACGGATCTT
>LQNS02278180.1:1541034-1552037 GCA_001587735.2 Parhyale hawaiensis | reverse complement strand
CATTTGAATGAAATCTGAATTTTCTCCTATCTTATTCCCATAGAGCGTGACAGGAAAGATATAAATATATAAATAAATAAATAAATAAATAAAAACACGACGTGAATTATTATATAGTAGATTAGCTAGCTACATGTATCTACACAGCAGAAAAACCTTTACATGCTGAATAAAATTCCTAGAACTCGAGAAGAGACAAGAAAAAGTTAAAAAAAGACACGGGTTTTTGGTTTTCATCAAAAAAACATGGCTTTGGTTTAAAAAAAAAACATTGTTTATGCCAACCCTGGACACACGCCAATTACTTTCATATCTCTTTCCTCATTGACCAAAAATAAAGTAAAACTCGAATTTAATGTAAATTATTTAACAGTCCGAGTATTAAATTCGAACAGGAATGCATGTTTGACGGGAGGGGGTTTCAAAAATTTATTAACCAATTAAATCATTTCGCAGCTCATTCGTCTTGACAATGAACAAACCCTAGCGCGTGCACTTCAAAAGAAATTAATAAACACTCTAGGAAAATAACGCTGTGCAGCTACTCGATGTACAGAGGAATATTGTGAAGTATCCTCCGACAGGCTTTTTCCCTCACACTCAGCAGGGCTCCATTGTCATTCTCACAATGTTTTATTTTTCTCGTTGGGCATCTAATCGAAAGAACACAATGCAGACTGCAAGGGGATAGACTCTACAGCTGGAAAATTCGCTGATTGAATTATTATCTTAGGATACAACGATTCCTGATTCAGGGGCGCCAAAATACACAGACTTTTGTTTGTTCCATCAAGGTACAGCAAAATGCTTTGTCCCATAGAACGGATACTAAACAATCAGATGCTTCTGGCGTAGATGTTGTTCTTCACAGCAATAATTTATTCGGCAAAGAATTACGGCAGCAGCTGCACGGCGTTCATGCATTATTCCTGCGCCACAACTCGCCAGTTGACGGCTACAGGCAGCACTAAGTACGGCAAACAAGACAACATGCAAGCGTATCAACAATGCAAATATTGGATCAAGTTTCAATTTGGCAGGCGGTGTAAGACTTCCTCTGTCGAGCGAAAAGAAGCGCCGCTCAGTTTCTTGCTCGAGGGCCGTTTCGCACGGCAAACTGGGACACAGAGGGAGAGATTTTCTGAGGGCCAATCGCGAGTGCAATCTCTCTCGCTGGCAGATCTGTGATGGCCATGCGATTTTGTATGAAATAAATGGGCATGTAACTGACACGCAGATACCAAAATACCAAAAATATTGATAAGCTGCGACAGGCACTCGCGCTTGAAGACATTTACTGCAGATAGCTGACGGGGATACAAAGCAACTCGATTCTAACTGACTTTGAAAAGCGTGAAGCAAATAGTCATCTTGGCCAAATTGCGATGATATACTGGACACGGGATAGTAAAATATATATACAATATAATGCAAATATGGACATCATCTTCGTTTTTTCAGCAAGAGACAGACTGCAAAACTTCAGTATGAAATATGTGCCGTATAGCTTTCTACGTCTGCAATGAGCTTTCCCACACTCAAATTAATAGTGCATTATCAAAGAGTTCAATGAACTGCTAATCTTACATGCATGGTAAAGCAATAAAATAACGAATAAAAGTATACCATGATATTTGAGACCATTGCTGCCCGTACACGAAATATATACCAACAAATTTCACCAGGCTTACCAATAACTTTCTTGTGTTGAAGAACACACATTTTTTTCATGACTCTTATAGAAACCTGTCGCCCATAATGCTGCTCCTGCAGTATACGCACATAATTTTCATTTAATTGCACTACATAATACAGCAAGCCACTGTGCTAATACAGAGTATTCATTAGCATAGTATTGCATAATATTCATTGACAATGTATCTATATACACTTGAACTAGAGCACTCGATCAGAGAGCCCATACCTACGCCAAGCAAAGCAACGGTAACGAAATATTCAAATTGGTTCTAAAACTATTACTTTCTTTGTATTAAAATCTAATCATTTGCGCCTTTTCACAGTAATAACAGCTTCTGCAATTTTTTTCAAGATCAGTTCATAACTCTTTGAGTTATGCTGCTAACTATTATTCTGACAAACAGTAGTCAACACACGAACAGACCAACCAATCATCAACAAAAATCAACAAATTCTGTAAATTTCAAAAATATCCGTTTATGACTTTTAGATTTATTTTGATATCAAGCATAAAATAAAATACAGCGACAAACACATAAACGAACAAACAGATCATCTTAAAACTTTTGTTCATATACACTTCGTAATATATGTAACAACTCATGTACATTTCAAAAAAATCCGTCCATAACTTTTAGAGTTATGAGACTAAGAAGAAAATGGCAGACAAACAAACAAGCAAATTACATTTCAACGTTTCTTCACCAAAAGTTATTTATCTGTTACTGCTAACTTGCCTAACAATCCTTGTAAACTTAGCAATGACCCACCCACAAGTTTTTGAGTTATCATGGTGACAGGCAGAGAGACAGACAGACAGACAAATAAAAACGGCAAAAACATAACTTCCTTGGCGAAGGTAAATATTGCACAATTTCTACGTTCGTAGTTATTTGCGTGCAATGCAGTTTTACTCAGCTTATTTATACAGTACCCGTATTTGGCATCATAAATACCGAAATTAGTTATATCATAATAAAAATAATAACATTGTCAATCAACAATGTCTCTTTGTCCACACTCAACTCTCATACTAAAACTGAATTCATCCATGCAGTATTCATATGCCCGTGTGGCATCTAATGCCTAATTTGTATCATCCAAATACCTTTTAATTATCTTCCAGGCTGTTCCTTACTCCTGTATGCAACGACGAAACTCATTTTTCCATTATTACATTATTACTCTAGGAACAGCTTACCAGGTCATCACTAACGCAGTAGAACTTCCAGTGTCTTACACAAAAATCCGTTAACAGAAGTCCACTGTACCCGTATACACAGTACACGCATGAACCAGCAGCAGCCTAGTGCATCACAATTGCCGTATAATTCTCCATGTCTGCCCTTCACTTTGATACATTCCCCAAAAGGCTAAAGAATTGCAGGTTGGAGCAACGGAGGCGAGTGCTACAGACCATGCAGGCCTCCATTCGTTGGGCAGAGGCTGTAGCTGTGGCGAGCGACATCCCCATTTTGCCTGGCCACAGAGGAATACCTTCATTGTCTATTAAATTGGCTGGACAGGCGACGTTATTGCACGCAAGCTTTGTTGGTGCAGGTGCCATCTCTTCCTGGTTGGTGCAGAGGCGAATTTAATAAGTAGTCCATTCTAAAAGTAGTGCTTTGAGTTGGGAGAGCAGCGGTGGTGCCTCAGGGCTGTGGCGCTGCTCTACAGAAGACTGTAGTATTAAGCAGTGCCAGCACACACTGTGCTGCTGTATCGAACTGATAAGTTACAGCGATCACTAGAAGCAGTTGTAGCAACGCGAAAGCAAAGAATGCATTGGCGTCAGTTTGGTGCGTGTGCCTGTACGGTGGTGTCTGCGCATGCGTACGCCTTGCTAAGCCCCGTGAGCAATATCTGTTCGGTGCCGAGTGCCTCTACTAGTGTGGCTTAAAGTTTTGTCACGCTGCGGTCTGTTGATATTCGATGAGAATTCTAGTTTCTCGCAGGTAAACCATGATAAACAATGTCCTTTGATGTCTATTCGGCGCAAAATGCCTCTCAAACTAATGCCACGGAAGCTTGTGCTGTGCTACGGGTTATGGGTTGCTTCAAAGATTGTACTTGCCGATAGGAATACATTACTACGGATTTCCCTTGATGGCCCACAAAGAGTTCCAATCAGCCTTAAGATTTTGGCGCGTGAGGTTGTGCTGTGCTGCAGGCTGTTTGTTTTCTTGACAACAATAGTTTCTCATAGGAAAGCCGTTAGAATCACGTCGTTTACAAGGCATCAGCGGGCAAATCATGGGCTAATCGAAATGTGTACATACTGAGGAACGTGTCGACCAATAATCTGAACATCTTCTGATGGACCAATGAGCAGTACCTACTTCGTTGGTGATCGGAGGACGCATTGCACGATGTAGCAAATACAAAGAGATTACTTGCCGCAGCATAGCGGCAAAATTAAATGCAGTTTTATTTAAGTGAACCGATTCTCGCTCATGTGGAACTGGTATTTAAATTTGTGTGACATTGATTTTCATTTGAGTGAAATTAATGAGTTTCGTTTGGAAAGAAAGTCTCAAAACTAAGTGAAATTGATTTTATGTGAAATTAACTTTGCAATTTAATACACGGGCTTGCAGGAAGGTATTTTCCGAATTTTACAGCCCGCATGTAGTTAGAGCAGGAAATAACTGTTTCATATTAATTCAGCTCGCAGGGTAACTAAAACGTTTTTCAGATTATGGAAAATATTGACACATAGAACATTGTATTGATGGACACACGAGACGGAGTAGCTAATGCCAAGCATGTCGACAGGTACAGTATTTTCCTTCAGTGTAGCCGCCGATTATGTGACTGGACCAAATCGATAGAGTAATTTTATAAAATTAATTACAGTAAATTCATTCCTACCTTTTAGGTGCATCCCGCTATTTGCCCGTCACTGCGGTATAAATGCATTTCCTGCAAATTTACTCATTTCTTATACGTAAAAGAGATTTTTCACATCGAAAAACTGTACTGCAATCCCCGAAAGTTGATTGTTATGTGTTAGAAAATTGTTGAAAGTTTGCGTGAATTTGATCTTCATTTATGTGAAACCGAATTTTGTTAGTGTGAAACTGGTTTTCCATTTGTGTGAAATCGACCAACATGATTTATTCTCTATCACCTACTCTCGAAAATTTACTATTCTGCCTCTAAACTGGCTTCCCTATATCTCAGGCAAATAATGAATAAGAAATTTGAAATAACTACAATAAATAAATAAATATCAATGCCTTATTAGGTACACATAGGGTTGGTTACAGGCTGGACAGCAAATCTGCTGCCTACGACCTACGAGCATTAATAGCCACAGGCAAACGAATGTAGGCGGTTATTTCTTACTACCGTTGCCAGAAAGTGACCTACAACGATGACCTCACACTAGATTGCTTCCTTTCAATCGCGGCTTCCTATCCACGATACCAGTGAGTTTCAGATCGTCCGAGCGAGGCAGAGACACTAATGACGTCACAACCACCCCTAGCGGTCGATTTAATGTGTGCTTAGGAGATGAGAGTCTGTGTCGTAATTCATCTGCGGTTGAAGTATAATTTCTTTAAACAAACCCCTGTTGTTTCGTCCTAAACCGTATCAATGATATCCTAATTTTCCCTATCTAGTACACAAGCGTAACGGTCGTAGTAATTAAATTAGCAACGGAGGAAGGAACAAACAGAATTATGATATGACGATAGAAGATCATTATTGTAATCGCTACGAATACGCAGAATTTTCCTCGTGGATCAATAAGTAAAATAGTAAAAGACTTCTCTTAGATGCAGCAAATGCACATTAGCCAACTTTTATTTGAGTAAGAATTAGATTCTCAAAATAGCAGATGATTTTTTGCTATTTTTGTCAAGTTATTACAACACAATTTTTACACAACATTACAATTGCAACATCGTGAATGCAATAAATTCACCAAAATTAGTTAGCAGAAATCAGTAAGAAATACATGAACAGTGTTATCGTATATGAAGTAAACGCATCGAGATTATGTCGAATACAACATGAAAAGAATTGCCTGAATTGCATTAGCGTAATTGCAGCGAGTACAAAGAATTTTACTTTCGCTTTCAATAAGTGCTGCGTCTGGGATTAAAAGCATTGAACGCCGTTTATAATAAACAACGATCTTAAAATAAACAACTGAAATACTGCGGCTTATGTACTAGTATAGGTAATATATTCTGCACGGGATGAAACACTAAATATAACCTATAGGCCTTAATATTGAAATAGAATGCAGCACATGTCAGCATTCCTCGGTAAATTTAGAGTATCTCAAAGTAGACCTAAACTGGAGCACTGCGGCGAGATAAAAAAATCAAGAATTTTTGAATGCATTCTCTTTGAATTGAGAGCATATCACAAAGCGTTACATCTAAAAAAATTGAAGTGCAGCAACAACAACCGACGGTATATTACAAAGGCGGCATCTGCGTCGTTAGATATTCAAAGTATACACGACACGCAATGCAAAGAAAAATCAAACTCAAAATAATGAGCTGCAATTACGGCAACGTGAAACAATTTCCTGCAGCGCTAGGATACAATTTCGAGGCCATTATGTATAATGTTACATGTACCGTAAATTTCTTCCAAAGAGCCTTCTAAGGAAAGAAAAATTATTTGTATTAACGCTACAGGCAGATCAAAGGTGAACGACTGAAAAACCGACCAGTCATTAAAAGAAAGTGTTGCATCCAGACCGTTATCTCAAAGAGATCGTTTATATATTAAAACGAAACTCATTGATCTCTGAGTGTAAAACCGCTAGCCGCGTAATGTAAACACACTAAGTCTAATGTTAGATGTACTTGTATCAATCTCTAACAACCGGACAATATAGTAAAAGTTTAGTGCTGAAGTAGTCTGTGATGCAAAGGACACCTTATCATGTCCAAGAATAATAATAAAAAAAAGAACAATATTCTACTCGCATGCCTACAACATGCAATCAGGGTTGTTCCTTAACCCTATCTGCAACCCATCACTTTCTATGTTCTTGACTGAATGATTTATGTTTTTATTTTCTTACACAATAGATCTTTATTATCATCACAAAAGAATTCTTGTTCTTTATTGGGTATTAACCTATGACAAACAATATTTACCCTGCAAAAAAAATGAACTTCGCTCTCGTTCCATTGTTTAAAATTCAAGTTCGCCGCTGAATAACGCGATGACCAAGTCTTTTATGCTCAACAAGAAAGTAATAATAGACCGAGCCTACTTTTCGCTGGGAACCTTACTTGCTCTTCCCACCAGCTTGTAAAAAAAAAAATACCCCAAAGAGTCATTACCCGGAAAAAAATTGAGCGCGGTGACAGGTGGCACTTTAAGTTTCAGAAAACTTGTCCCGCAATCTAGAAGTCAAATTCCTTGAACTACGAGCACACGCGCGTTTGTGAAACGTCGTCTTAAGCAAAACCAGCACAGCTGAATTTAGATTTGCTACCATTTCTAGAAACTTTAACGTCTATGTAAATATTAACGATGCAAGGCTCGAGCTGCTTCTGAACAAAAGTTTTTTTTTCTGCGACTGATGTTTTACGAAGCATGCATGTAGAATAACAAGCAAAATAAATGCTGGTACAGAGACAGTTACTATATAGAAATAATTTTGCAAAAACTTCTAATTTACCAGAAATGCCTAACAATTATTACAAAAAAATGGTAAATTGCAAAAACGTGAGCAGAAATATATCGAATTAGTTTTCTTTTGACTTGATGAGGCGCGCACTGCCTGTAGGTTCAGATCGTTGTTACGTGTGGATGTGCTATGCTGCGGGCTGTGAGTTTCGGCAAAGACTGTAGTTTCATTGACACTGTTTCAACAGACTTGCTCGCTGCCGTAATGCTGCTGTGAAGAATACTGTTTATCAGGCCATTCGACTTAGAAATTAAGCTGTCGTATGTCATACAGGCAAATGAAACCAAATCCTTTGCTAAGTTGGCATTAAACGCATCTTAGAAACCATCTGTTGTTCATTCTATTTCTTCCGTATGAAATTTTATTATCATCCTGCTTTATTTCTTGACCATAAATTAAATAATAATAATATAGTCAAAATATTTAGTACGACTCACAATATAATTAAATACAAACGCTATAATAAGGCGTGACAGCAAATTCACGTATAAATGATTCAACAAACGAATTAGTCAATGAGACAGATAAATAACCACATTATACAAAACAGCTCTCACCGCTGTATTGGAAAGATTGCTAAATGCAGATTTAACTGCCGTTCAAGCACATACCAAAATAATCAGAAGATATGCGCCTAAACACGCAAGTAGGGTACTACGTACCTACTTTACTGGAACAAGGAAATTTGTGTCCTCCCAGAAACCCACAGCCCGCACCATATCGCGAGACGAGACTGGGACAGGCACTGAGCGTGAACAAATATTGTTCACCTGGCGCGGACACACAGAGTGAGACCGCCGCTGTCGGCCATAAATCTTCGCTTTCGCCCCATTACATTAAGCAGAAAATGTGCTGTCATCCATGGTGCAAAGAGCTCCATCAATAGCTTACTTCGAGCAGTAAATAAATGAACTAATGTCACAAATGTTATTGAGAACGAGACTTATTAACAATGCATGCTATTCAACTGCCACAGGTCGAGCTCCAATAAGTAACTTGTTTGAATAAACGCAGAATGACATCAGCTTAAAGCACTTTAGATATGATGTTAAATTCAAAACAAACAATAAATGCAGTAACCATCACACGAAGTAAATATTTAAAAGGCAAGGAAATTCTTTTAATTACTATTGATTTCAATGATTTCAAGGAAAGCATTAAGAGAAATAAATCTACAATATAATAAAAACATATGTGTATTTATATATTTATTTGTTTAATTGTTTGTTTATCTTTTTATTTTTCTATTTTCTGTCATACTTCAACATAACAGATAGTAGAAAATTGGCCCATGTCGGAGACTGTCCATATTCAACCTGTCAAGCTTCACTGAAAACTGATTGGTAGAAAATAGGCCAGGCTGCAGATGATGGAAAACTTATCTTAATTAGCGACAGTTGAAATTCAAACAATGAAGATATCGAAGGCTTCGTCTGATTTGTACGAGTTAAAGCATCGGGCGACCTTATGTCTGCATGCAATTCTCGGATTGCCGAAGTTGAAATCGCAGCACTGAAGATATCTGAAGCTTCCATTAGCACTCTCATGCATCTTGATTCTTAGTTTCTTCACACAGATAATTTCATTGCATCAGTTATTCTTTCAACTTTAGTTCAATAGTCGACGAAACAGCTTTCGCTAAGCAAAAACCATTGGACCTATAGGATATCCTACTGTATCCATGATACCAAATTGAAACTATAACTTTGACCGTCGCTGATTGCAAGGAATTTTCTCATTGTCAGAGAGAGAGAGAGCGAGCAAAAACAGAGTTTCGATGTTCAGCAGTTGTGAAGCTGTAAGCGCTCATCTCCAGGTGTTTTTAGGTTAGCAATTGTAATAAAGAAAGTATGATCAATGAAGAAGGTCATCAGTCATCACAAATTCTTCGAAATGACGGCGCGGGCCCGCTAGTACTGTAATGTAGACCGTTTCTTGCTTATTAATAAATCTGCCTTTTTGTCCATCACGTTTGATCCATTTACATAGACCGTACTTATAACCAGTCGATCCGTATCATGATTACTGCTCAGAGACAATGGATCTTATTGATGGCAGTCAGTTGCCAATTCAAAAGAGAAATTTATTATATTTAACATCAATCTATGGCAGCAGGGGAAAGTGGTTGGTCGTATGTTTCCAAAGGAAAATTTGCTTTACTCAATCCTATCGCTATCTGATATGACAGATCAAGGAAGCAGGTATTCTTTGCTCTTTAGGACAGAACAATGACCACAAGAGTCATCAGGGAAACACTGTCGATAAAAAATATTTCCCATCATTTTGCACAGCCGAGTATAACAGTTGCAACTATTCATTAGTAATAAGGGAAATTGGCAGCGGTAGGGTAACTATACTAGAGTCCAATAAACTACTAAATAACTGCAGTGTTTGTCAAGCTAAATGTCTTAAATCGTTAATCCGTAAAGTGAACAATGTCCCATTTTTAAATCATGACGTAATTCCTACGCGACCCGCCAACACTAAAACAATAACTTTAAATTGATTTGTTGACAGAAGACACATAATAATACGGTGTCACTCACAAGGATCTTGACTCCTATAATTAGCAAAATGTTATTGATATAAATCCTTGTATACGGTTACTAATAATGCAATGATACTTTCTCTATGTCATGAAAATACAAGGTAAACAAAATGAAATATGATTGCACCAATGAGCAGAGCAGCAAAACAAACAGGACTATATATTAAATTCGACTATTTCACTAAGTCAACATTAATAATTTATGTTTATTAGTACTGTATTTGCATTGAACTTTGTATCAATTACTCCTGAGGTAATGTACAACAGAATAAATAGCATCATCACTACACGCGTCTTCTACGTTAAAGCTCAAGGAAGTCGGTGTTCTAGCAGACCGATTTACAGTTTGCAGCTTCTGCTAAAGCCTCATGAAAATGTTAAAATAATAATTTTTGTAGAAGAAATTAATGCTTGCACTTTCTCTCAAAACTTCTTGGTAAGTTTTGGCTTCATTAGTATTTCATTTCTTCACAATAAGCTTAGTGCATCCCTTTGGTTATTGGAGGCTAAAATAACGTAAGGAAGCACTGTGGAAATGAGCTCACCATAGACCACGCGATACCTTGACTGTCCACTGGAATTTGTGAGGCTGATGGCAAATAGATTAAACTTCGATAAAATCTCTTCAAGCCAGCAGAGCGACTTCAAACAACGCCTCTAGGAACGGTTTATTCTTTATTTAAGGCAACCATATGGACAGGAAAAAATTTTAACGAGGTTTTATCAATTTGCCATCAGCTTCACTTGCAAGGAGTGGACAATCGAGTAGCTACCATGCGTGTGTCGTATTAGCTAGCATATTCACTTGTTTGCCACAGACTACACCAGCAGATATCAGCGACTGCTTTCCCGTTCCCCATTTGAAATAAACTCACATAAGCTGCTATCTACCATATTCAATGGAGACCGACAGTCAATGTTTCATCCACCGTAGCACAGAATTCAGGCGTAAATAAGGATCTCGCTGCCTATTAGCCTCTTCCAGTTATGACCTTGTGCTATGTTCGGAGACGCTGGTCTCAAGCCATCGCCATGTTTCTGAGCTGATGATCCCGAACTTTGAAAAGCCAGTGCTGCGGTTGCGAGACTCTT
>LQNS02278180.1:1495652-1538798 GCA_001587735.2 Parhyale hawaiensis | reverse complement strand
GAGTTGGTGGAGTCTGTTTTTTGTATAAAATCTATAACTGCCCCAGTCATCCACTGTCTGAGTTTCTTCCAGATCCATTTGTTCGGGTGAGGTATACTCGGCGGACTGGTGCTCTTCATGAATTTGCCTTGGAGGAACCGTTACGATGCCGTACGGGCCAGTATTCCCGTTCATTTTCTCCATCGTGTGTGGATGTTTGGAATGGGCTTGATGGCCCTGTCTTTGCTGGTGCTGGTATTGGCAGCTTTAAACGATCTGTACACAGAGCTATTCTGTGAAATCGGATCTTCTTTTTTTTCATTCTTTTGTTTTCTCCACCCGCTGGGCCGGTTGCGTGGGGGTTTGCTAACCTCATGGAGTTTCTCCGTTCCTACGTCGCAAGCCTGGTGTGATTTAATAATAATAATAATAATAATATAGACGAACGATTTGTTACTCGAACAATAATCTACATAGAGAAAGAAGATTTACCTCTTGAACGGAGAAACGAAACAAAGTGACTCGTTGCTCCTTATTGCTATAGCTGAAACGCGAGATTCGTAAGCTTTTTGGTACGTGCGAAGGCCAACACGGCTCAGAAGCACTTCGTTCCTTTCATTACTCGAACTTTAATACTTCATTTAAATATATCGTAGAACCTTGGGTTTTCATACCTAAAATCTGCATCGCCACTGACGGATACCGCAGTTCATTTACGGCTTATGTTTTTTTTTTTTTTTGTGACCACTTGAACGTGCAAGCGAAAGTGTCAGTTGTCGAAACGAGGCACACGATAAAGGGCGACTTTACCCGCATCCCGGAACGATATGAGCCTTTCAAAATTAAAATTTGACTTTTTGAAAATTTCAGCTTACCGATTGGCGTTTTTAGAGCCGAAATAAAATGACGTAATGACATATATCTGCAGATAACTAACACGCTGCGCTGAATTCAAGTTGTTCTCACACAGTTATACCAGCATTATCTGCCCTTACGTGCAATGTACGTAATGATAGATAATGTGCTAATAATTGGGATTACAGGAGGTAGGAAATTTCTTTATCACCTGATATTTGTTAGCGAGAGAATAAAACATGAATTATTGTATTTAGCAATTCCTGGGTACTCTTATAGTACTTATGCGGCTTAACTCAATCTAAGTGCTAGGTTTAGGTTAGAATAGGTTTGAATAAGGTAGTGTAAATTCAGTTCAGTTAAGCCTAACTTGTAGACCCACATAATATAGTTGTGTCTCAGGTAGGACGTAGACCACGGGTGAGCAGATTACGGCCCTCGGGCCATACCTGTTCGTCTTGTAATGCAGCCTGCAGAAGATTTTGCGATCTTCGATATATTAACCCATTTTATGCCGTTATTACAACATTTATTCTAAAATTCCATATCTGCTGTAGAAATGTTATCTGCGAATGTAAGTACAGTATACTTATTTGTATTTATTTTTTCTGTTAATGTTTGATATGTAAACACCGGGTGCTGGGCCGCCCGTCTGTCAATGTTTAAAACACCATGTAGCCCCCGGGTAAAAAATTTTGCCCTCTCCTGCAATAGACACTACAAGCACTTCTTATTAATTCCAACATATTCGCCAATGAGAAAGACGTAAACCTACACGGAATAACACATATGGTATGTATTTCAACATAATCACAAGTAGGATGCAGTCCTGTACGGAATAACGCATGCTACTTCAACATAATGACAAGTAGGATACAGACCTGTACGGTATAACGCATGCGGCATCTAATCGACAATGACGTAAGAACAATGCTATGCCTCAGTAAAGTGTAGCAAAAGTGGTTTAGATTTGCCAATATTCGATAGCTTTACGACCGCAGCGCAGTTTTTCTGTCGTATAGACAGAGAGAAAGAAAGATACACAGGATATCATCGCCAGAAGATTACATCGCTGCAGCTGTGCAGAGCTGAACGTGGGAGGAATAATAAATACTTCCCGAGCTTGCTGTGCATCAACGGCTGCGCTTGCAGCATTTCCAGTGGTCAAGCAATGCCGTAGTGTATGCTTGCTACATATTTTCCGTAAAGTGGAAGGTTGATGCCTATTTGCAACATATTATCGGTGAAGCGCAGTATTAGTTCTTATGCACAACATATTATTGGTTATGCAGAGAGATTGTGCATGCTTGTAACATATTATCGGTCATGCAGAGAGATAGTGCATGCTTGCTTCAGTTTCATCACTTGAGGTTAGCCAGCAGTATTCTCATCGGCCAAGTGCACACTGACACATAATATCTACCACTGCAATGCACATACATCAAAAATTTTAAAATTAAATTCGGTCAAGCATGCACATATTGAACACTTTAGCTAGCAAGCATACATGATTTTAACATTTTTATCAGTCAAACACACACAATTTTTTCTCTTGTATAGCTTATGTCCTAGTAAGCTGCAAACCAAGCTATGGCCCGATGCACGTGCATGAAGTATCGATGGCCAACGGTAGAAACCATCCACACCTTACGCAGCAACTCAAACCAGAGATTCCGCAAAGCTTCCGGTAGCTCTCTTTTCCATTGCTGTTCTTGTACAATGGACAAAAGAATACATTTCTGTAATGACCCGTGAGACAGCCGCAAATAATATGCATCTTCTATAGGAGCAATAGAAAAGAAAATAACTTGGCACGGGTTGCGGCAGCTTTCTGCATGCACAGAGTCCACAACTTGAAGAAAAATTCAGTGAATGCCCTTCCATTTTCCTTGTCAATTGGCATACATAAGATGCCCAAAGTTTCGGCAAGTTACTGTGCTGATAATTACGGTGTAAATTTCCGTCCAGCACAAAATAAAAAAAATGTAAGATAATATTATATCTGTACTCACTGTCGAGTAGCGTTAAGCAAAAGCTCAATGACATGCGTCTGTATCAGATAACATAGACCGGACAAAGGTAGAGGTAACTTGATGCAGTTCCCGATAAGCTAAGTTGTTTCAGTTCGATGAAACAGATTTCAGCAGTTTTCTAGCCATGACTATGAACGGAGGATCGAACATCATGTATCTTCAGAGATTCATAGTGTCAAGAGGCTGCACGAGGTTCTGTATTTTGTCCCGGTATTATAGAAATAAGTAAAGCACTTAAATTTGCAGCAACTTGTGAAAGAGTCACAAACCAGCGTCCTTTGCTAAGGCTCATTAAAAGTTGAAATGACTTCTGCAGTGTCACATATATCGTAATGTCTAGTACCCTGTCCTAAAGTTACATAAAATATCTAAGCACTTAGTTCTGCAGCAACCGGTGAGAGCGAGACCCAAACATCAGGCATCTTCCAGGACTCATAAAGCCAATAAGTTGCGGGAGGTTACTGCAGCGTTACATGGTCAGGGGTCGCGATGTTTGCTGCATGCCAACGATAGCTCGGGGTCAGAATATTCCAGTGGATGGACCGGCACGGCATTACCAGAAGGACATATTCACTCCAGGAAGGCACATCACCTGTCTCTTGTTTAGAGCTTCCGACGCTGTATCAGCTCCGTCTTGTGTGTGCTAAGTGCATGGTGGGCTGATTCTAAAAGTCCAGCAACGACCATAAGAAAATTATAGATTCGTGAGCTCTTATCAGTTTAGTTTCGTTACTGGTATAGAGATGGAGCCTTTAAAGTTGTACAAATAAAGAAAATGAGGAAACAAAGAAACGAAGGTGAAAAATTATGGCAAATAGAAAAATAAAACGCAGAAGCGAGGTAATATACGTAAATATATTCAAACAAATGCCTCATTCAAGGCTAAATAGACGAGTGCCATTTTTAAATATGACCACAAAATGCCAACCATAAACATACATTTTCTGCCTAGACGTGTGCTTGTTTGCTTAATTTTCTTCGCGTATCAGATCTTCCCGTTTTCTTGCTTTCTGCCTGCCCTTTTATTTCTCAATCTTTCCTGATTTTTCTATAAAAAGCATTGAGGCTGCCACAACTGCACCCAATGGAACTTTTAATGGTCCTAAATGAAATCCAGACGTCTCGTAAAGGAATTAGGTACGTCATTTCCAAAATCCTGAACAAAGGTCACTACGTGTAAATGGGTTAATTAATGATTCAAGCACTTTATAATTTGCATTATACATTACTGTGGCTTTTATTATTCTGTTATTTTTCTTATTTACGATATTTTTCCGTTTTTTTTTCTCTATGAATATTTGGCCGGAAAAGAAGCTGTTATACTACCTACGTATCGGCCATCAGTATATTAGAGAAATTTGCTTAGTCGAGTAGTCACTCGGGAGCTATGGACCCTTGTGTCCAACAACGGGTAGATATTGGGAGTAACTGCGTATCCATGAGCTAGGCGCGGCTATTTGACGGCAGTTTCTCTCTTTTAGCATTTCGCGCCCTGCACCCCTTTAGGGTCAGTCGCCCTACGGCCATCTTCAGGCCGAAAACTGTCAGCTATGATTGCGCTCCATTTTTAGCAAAAAGGGTTAATAAAGACTAAAATGAACTGATGGGAAGTTGGGGACCTGTAGAGAATCTAAATTATAGTATTATTTCAATATATGAAGGGACACTGGGCTCTGAGAATAAAGCCTCCAATAAGGGCTATAGAGTGGGCAACACTGGAAATAAGATACCGTATGGCTGACATAGAACCCTGCCCATCTCTGCCAAAGAATAGGTATGACGGATAAGTCCCCTTAGTATACTCTCGTAACTAATGGCACTGTATACACAAAACCTACGGAGATTTGGGGTAAGATTTGAAGAGAACAAAGTAAAGTATGCTCCAAACTTCGGTAGAGTTAAAATGCAAATTACTATTATTAGGCCCTGTATTAGAGTCCTAGTGGAGCAGTGCATTACAAATGGCATGTCATTTAGGCAACGATGGTGCATTGAGACTCAATCCATGAGATAATTTATGTAGATATTTTGTCCTGTGGCTGCGTACCTCAATATGTGCACAATATTTGGAAAGATGCCTGACGATCGCATGGAATTTCACACCATAATAACATCGTAAATAACAGGTGTGTTCAATTGGGACCCATGTATTATAAAATATCCACGTTTCCAGCACACTAGACTGTAATCTACGACCAAATTCTGACTTATTAAAATTTTTAGGCACATACAAGGGAATGTTATAGACATTTTATGAGTAGCAGGATTTCTTTCTATGTTTTCTAGGGTACTGCTTCAGCCGCGGCTAACACTGACGGCAGTCCAGGTCTAAGGCAATATTTACATTTCTTTTACTTTACTGCATAGTGCCGTAATAATGACTCGTCGTGAGTATGTTTAGTGATCATGCGAAACAAATTATCGAATGAGCTGAGTTGAAGCAACAGATTATAGCTTACAAATTTTACATGATTCTAAATGGAAAAAATTAAAGCAGAAAGTTAATATAGAGTAATAACCACAAATAACAACTAATCTATGCTCACATGTCCTTTAAATTTGTTCCATGAAATAAAAGCTTTGAAGTTCAATAAATTATGCCGATCACGCAAACGTATAATACAATTGGACAAATACAAAACTGCTCGCGTTCAGTCAGCTATTAAAAATGCATTCATATTTGATAGTGGGAGCTGCGACGCCCGGCTAGCGCATTCTGTTCTGGTAAAAAAAAATAATAATGCCAATATTAGATAGTACGAAGCTTAAAACAATCCAGCAGCCATTGATGGAACGTGTCGGGTGCGGTGTATGTTTATGCATTTGCAACAGATTTGAAAAGTCATTGTATAGAATACAAATCATCACGATCATAATTTTCTTCATCGACATTGCTGTAATTTTCATTTTCTCTTTCTTCAAAGACGTGTTAACGTTGAAGGGTTGAAACAAAGAATTAGGCTGCTCAGGATAAAAATGGCAACATTCATGCAGAATTGTCTAGACAATAAAAACTCCAAGAACCTTTTCAATACTCGCAATACAATCCTTAAATACGAATGAATCGCTCTCATTCACCAATAAAATCAGTACTCATGATTCGTATTTCAAAATCCATTTGATTGTAGAGAGCAAAATTGTGAAAGCCAACAGTAATATCGGTTTTCGACGATATAATTTTATTACTTAAAGAAAGCTGCGGTAGTAAGATTGGGAGATATGGATGCTGCGGAATAGTCTCCTACCAAAATACGACAATTTGAGCAGTGCCATCCTGGCAACATCTGGTTGTGAATGATTATCTTGTGGAAGACTAGGATTATATTCCTTTATTGTTGCAGGTATCGTTCCCCAAGCTGAATAAACTTAATAATTACTTACTTGGGTTACTTGCTTAAGCCTATTATTATTATTAAAACTTCATGCTCGGGCCTCCACGGACAGGTTTTACAACCCAAATGAAGCATTATGGCACAAACGCTGCTAAAGAAAATCCAACAAAAAGCCAGTATCAGCTGACTTAAACGCCTGCAGGCCTACACGACCGAAAACCAATGCTGGCAATGAATTCCAAACCGAAACAGACCAATGAACTGACGAGTTCGGCATCTAACATTCTCCAAGGTGTAAGGGTGCGCATCAACCGCAGCACGTGTAATCCTCCTAAAGATCTTCAGGGCAGGGATAAAAAAATACAGCCAATGTCTCTCACTGTTGTACACCTTATAAAACAAACCATACAGAACCCGGCCACTCCTCTCCTATGGGACGCTATAACTGTTCATTTTTAGGAAAGTAGTAAAACAAAACAGTAATGGCCGACTTTAACTCAAGCAATTCATCTTTTTTACGTGGAAGTTATAGGTCTCCTATTCTAAAATTACATTCAGTTAGGAAACCATGTAAAATTATCAGGAAGCGTACAGCAGATAACTTGATTAAACAGAATTTTGGGGTTTTGGAGCTTACACACGAAACGGATAGCGTTTTCTAAATAACCTATTATAAACTACAGCACTCTGAGAGCGCATTCCTCCGAAAAGCAATGCTATGTTAAAAAAAACACAATGTTCCTGAAACCTGGATTTTCGTTCTTTTTGTCATTACAAAATTTAGTCATTTGTGCTTCTTGCAGAAATAATAATTTCTGCTACTGCTTTCAAGACCGTCTGTAACTCCTTCAGTTATGCTTTGACAAACAATAAGAGAAATATCAGTCAAACACTCACACGGACAAACCGATTATCACCAAAATTTGGTCAATAATTGGGATGTTTAATACAGCTACAAATTCCTACAAATTTCATCAAGATCCGTCAATAAATTTTAGAGGTATCTATGTTACCAACATATACGTATAAAAACAAACATACAGACACAAACAGATAAACACTAAATTTGGTTGTTTAATCCCAGTAACATCCCAACAATTCCTGCAAATTTCATAAGGATACGTCCATAACTTTTCGAGTTATGCTACCAAGAGTGAAGAGGCAAACAAATGAACGGCTGGAAGGATCTTCACCAAAAGTTAACCATCGGTTCTTCCTGATATACCTAACAATTTCTGTCAAGTTTGTAAAGATCCGCCCATTACTTTCTAAGTTATCTTGATGACAGACAGACAGCCAGAAACAAAAACAGAGAAAGAGACAAATTCGACAAAAATATAACCTACTTGGCAGGGGAAATAAAAAAACTGTTATTAATACAAAATTTCAAAACTAAAGCGTAATTTATCTCCCAAATGTCCTGTTTATTCAGTTACCATTGCAAGATAACAAGAAGAGGTAAAATTCACTGACATTACAAACATAAATTTTTTATTTGCCAAGTGCTTTAACTTCCAAAACGTTACGCATATTTTGGTACCAGGCAGGTAGGGGCAGTGCCAACACTGGAATAAAATCTGAAAATATTAGAAACCGGATTTTAAATTCATCAAGTAATTAGTCTTCCAAATATTTAGGTGCAACGCTGCAAAGGTAAAGGTGGAACCAATGCTTGAGTAAAATCTCGGCATATCAGGAATACGATTTCAAAACACCAGGAATGTTATCTTCCAACTGCCCGGCATATTTCAGCAGCCTATAAAGAAAAGGTCAAACCAATGCATAAGTAATATCTAGGGATATTAGGAACACATTTAAAAACACCAAGAAAGTTGTCTTCCAGAAGCCCCGTACATTTCAGCAGCCAAGGAAAAGGTCAAACCAATGCATAAGTAATATCTAGGGATATTAAGAACAGGATTTGAAAACACCAAGAAAGTTATCTTCCAAATGGCCGGTATATTTCGGCAGCCAAGGGTCGAATTTCAGAGCAGGAGGGATGCAGCTCGTCAGATACAAGGATCACGTATTGCTGAGTGGCCCTCGAAGCAGTAATGGCGGCGGTTACCCCCAGCTCATCTAACAACCCAGGCTGGTGGCTGCCTTGCTGCAGTGCTCAAGAAAACTCTTCAAATCCACGAACATCAAGCAAATAAAACGAGTTTTCTATTCGTGCTTCGAAAAGAAGAAATTTATCTTTACAACAATCGCCGAAGCCAAGAAATTTATGCAAAAAAAGAGGTAAAGAGACAAATGAGGTTTAAATATAAGTCTTTAAATGAGATAATATATAGCAAAAAAAAAACAAAGAATATTCCATCTGTGTTCTGCAGGGAAGGAAGGTTTCTCTATAATTCACCAGAGCAGTTAATATAAATTTCACAAAGGAGTTTCTATCCAGCCCTCGTGAAAGTGAATTTTTTTTTACAACACCGATTAAACAGTACAAATAAAGTGAATAAAAAATCTTTGGGCTTGTCTATTGAAATGGTAGGATTAATTCTCCTCAATGTATTCGCAACATGGGCACTCCAACTAACTAAACCTAGTCAAAATCGGGATTAATCTACCAAAGTATTACCATGATGATTCCACGGATGAGGTCTAGGTGGCGTTACTCACACATGCCATCTTGTGCAGTGGCGATTCTCCATTCCGTGACCAGTGTGAGGGCTAGTAGCGAGTTATCTCCACATTTTACGTAGCCGCTTACAGCTGGTTGTCTGGTACTTTAAGTAAGTATGCGTCCAGCAACTTTAATTGGTTCAAGTATCAAAATCGAAAACAAATTAGACAGAAGTTTCCGTTCATTGCGAGATAGAGATTTATCTCTCCAAATACCTTCTAAAACGCGAAATTCATGAAAACAGAAGAAATAATGTCAATGCTTCGTAGAGCGAATTTTCACCCGTAGAATTTCGTTCAAGACGCAAATAAGAAACTAAGATAAAAGCTTGGTAATCCAAGGGTTCGGAGAGCGTGAAAATTATTGCCGAAAAAGTGTTTAAGACACGGAAAATATGACGCAGCCCACGGTTTAACATTATGATTAGTTGCCTCAATAGCAGCCTTTCAACCACAAACATCAAGAAACGGCAGACGTCTCAAGATGTAGCGCCTCACATGGCAAGAATCGTTTACTTATTTCTGTACGAGTCCTTAATCTCACAAACCCAAATAACAGCAAGCACTTCACTATCGTGCGCTTCGCAAAGCAAAAATTCAGACGCACAAAACTCTTCCCCGCACAAAAATGGAGCAACAACAGATAACTTACTTTTTAAGGCATCGAAAGACAGATATTTACAGCCAGAAAACTCTCTAGACCATACAAGTCAACGACAGACAGCTTACACATTTCAAGAATTCGTAAAGCAAGGATTTACCTGCAAAAAAAAAAAAAACTTTCAAACCGCAAAAATCAAGTAACGACGAACACCTCGTGAGCCACAACTTCTTCGCATGGTGCGGGATTTACTTCTCCAAAAGTCTTCAAAACAGCAAAAATGAAGCAAATATGAAGAGCTCTCTATCCGAGGCTTTGCAGGGCGAGAGCCTCATCTCTACCGCAATAATCGAGCAAATAGAAAGAACTCTCAACCTCAAGCTTCTTAGCTAGCAGATTTATCTCAGCAGTATTTCAGCTAAAATAAGAGATAATTCGCTACCTAACTCACGCGATAGTAAAAAATAATTGAAAACGTTGTGACGCAGAGAAAATATGCAAATATTGTACAAAAATTAATCTGAAATGTAGTAAATAAATGTAGCGAATAAATGGCGTGTAGCATCGTCAGCAACACAACAAAGCCATTAACTTTGTGCAGCGCTAGGGATGTATCGAACTTTGTGCATGTTTCTTATATTTTTTTCATCAGTAATACATGATATACTTATACTTAGAGATACAAAAAAGCACTAATAGCTTCCAAAGAAATAACTATTTTCATTGCTTGGATGTGGGTGTGATGCTAGTACTGAAACTACAAAAACAGTAATCGAAACAACCGTGAACTGAACCTTTCATAAAATTCAATTATACAGCTGATATTCTGAAACAATTCTTCGGGAGTACACTATACAACAGTAAAATGTATTTAAATAATCTTCTTCTTGGGCGGTCTACTTGTCACAGCACAGTCTTTAGGGCAATAATATGTATTGTGTTTGCCTCAACTATAGGATCTGCAACTACTGCAAATCTACCCTATACCTACTAGGGTGCCTAACTTTTATTCTCTCGCAGGCAAAGGTGTGCCCGTATTAAGCTGTTTCCAGAGATAATGCAACGCAAAGCGCACTTAACACTATGGACCATAGTTCACCATCCAAGAAACACTATATAGCGTAAATGTAATCATCACTTCAAGCATTGAAGAATTCGGTATAATTGGTATACCTCTGTACTATTCGATATGAAGCTGAAAATTTTTCTAAAATTTACTGTAATTCCTTCGCATCTTATCCAGCAATAGATGTATGCTTGCACTAAAAGTCTAGTAAAGGATCTGAACTTGGGGCCTATACATTACCACTAGGCCACCACAGCTAGAATGTATACCTGATGTAGACGAGACAAAAAATCTGCATATGCAGTACGTTAGCTTTGATTATGCATATACAATTTTTTACTTATTTTTCAAGGTAAGTGTCAAACATTTAAAATGTTAATAGTAAGTTAAAGCACAGGTATGTTGTAACTATAAAATCAATTTGAGAAAAATAAAATTGAACCATTTCCCATGTTTTGGCAACATTTGCTTATCGCACGGGGTTCTGCTGTTACGCCAGATTATGCAACATCACTTTCTGGTCAACATGGGCAAGAGAAGCGGTCTAACCAGGGAAGAAAAGATCAAAGTGACCGCGTTATTGGCTTCTGGTAAGACAACACTCGAAGTTTCCAAGGAATTGCTGCGTGATCACCGAGCAATTAAGGCTTATGCAATTGAAGGTAAAGTCAACCGGAAAACTCCAGATAGAGCCTCTACGAGGAAATTGAATGCTCCGAATATGCGACAGTTGAAGGTTTCTACGGCTAGAAAACAATTTTCTACAAGTAAAACAATATTTGACGACGCTGGAGCTCCAATACTAACCCGAAAGACAAGATATAAGGTTCTGCAAAAGTTAGAGAAAGTGAAAAAGGCAATTAAACAAATACTTCTAACAAAATCTCATAAAGAAAATAGGGTCAAATGGGCTGAAGAGAACATGAAAACTGAATTCTCCAATGTCATATATACTGACGAATGCAGAGCCACTTTTGATAGTCCAAATGGATGGGCGTCTGGATGGGTCCTCCATGACGGACCTCAACAAGTTGGTGGAGGTGTAATGTTTTGTGCCGGGATAGTAGGTGACGCCCTCATTGGTCCATTTGAAGTGGCAGAAGGAGTTAAACTGGATGCAGAAAGCTACTGCCAATTTCTTGAAGCCAAATTGATTCCATGGCTTGATGACCAGACTATCGCGCGCACGGTGCACCGAGCACGGTACACTGCTAACTGGCTTGCGGGTGGAGGATTTAAATCAAAAAGGATTGTGACCTGGCCAGCGAAGAGCCCCGATTTAAATCCCATTGAGAACCTCTGGGTAATGATCAAAAGGAAGGTCCATAAAGGTGGTCGACGGTTTTCGAGCAAAGTACGCCTGTGTGGAATGCAGAAAAGACAGTTATAGATTCTATTCCACCATCTGAAACATCAAACCTGACAAAGTCTGTAGATAATCGCCTTATAAAAATCGTGAAAAATGAAGGTTGCCATGTTCAAAATTAACTTGTTTTTTTTACCACTACTGGACACTTATTTCAGTGTTTATTGAATTGTTTAGGTTATAACTTCTTAGTTTTGGACGTTCAATAAGAATATTCCTGTTCACTTGTATTTATTTCCTCTTTATGACACTTTTATTAACATGTTGCATAATCTGAGGTAGCAGTGAAAAACTCGTAAATAAGTAAATTGTATGATAAACTTAGGAAATAGCTAAATATTTATTTTACGAGTGTTGTTTATATTTGCAACATAGCCATATATTTAGTTAATATTGATATTTCAAAGTTAGATACTTATCTTGAAAAGTAAAGAAAAAAATTGTATTTGCATAATCAAAGGTAACACACTGTATATCTATGTATTATAAGTTCACTATTTTATGTAAGTTAAAGAAAAAATTACGCTGATTAGTAATTTACTCGACTAGAGCAATTCCCTTCGAAGCCTGTTGATGACAATCATTTAGACGAACATATTTATCTCCGCCATGAAGGTTATGTTCTTCTCGGAGTTTGTCTATCTGATTTGTCTGTCACCAAGATAACTCAAAAATTTATGGAGGATTCTTTGCGAAATTTACAGGGATTATTAGACATGTTAGGAGGAACAGATGATTTACTTCTGGGAAAGATCCGTCCACCGTTTGTTTGTGCGTCCCCTTCGTTTTCTTGGTAACATAATTCAAAAAGGGAAGTATGGACGGAATTTCATGAAGTTTGCACAAAGTGTTAAGAAGAGTAAATAAACAAATTATTGCGATTATCTGTTCATCAGTTTGTTTGCTTTTATGCTTGTCAGCAACATAAACCAAAAAGTTATAGCGGATCTTTATTAAATTTACAGGTATTGTTAAAAAGGTTAGAAGCCACAAATTATCCAATTTTTGCTGATGATCGGTTCATTCCTGTGTTAGACTATATCTTTGTCTTAGTGTTTGTCAGGATATAAGGCTAAATGTTACGGACGAATCTTTAAGAAAACTTTAAAGCTGTTATTAATGTCAGTAGGCACCAATAACCAAATTTTGGCGACGATAACAAGAAAATTCTGGTTTCAGGGTCTATACGATTTTTTTCGTTACCATTGCATTGCTTGGCGAAGATATGAGCTCTCAGAGTGCTCTAGTTGTAACATAACTTGGTCAGCTACAACAGTTGAACGTTTGGGGACTTACAAGCAAGCACAACCGTTTTCAAAGTAAGTAAAAGAAGCCCTGCGTAAAAAAGTCAGTATGAAAGACATGCGAATCACCAAAACGCATTGTCAATATACGAAGCAGGGGCCGTTCACCTCCGCAAATATCGCTCCAATAGAACGACCTCAAGCAAATGCTTCAGGTAAGGCCGCAATAGAAATAGTATAAAATCGAAGAGAATTCGTTATAAGAAGTCAACAATACCATGTGTCGGGTACGTACACACATTAGATTTACGATAAGTCGTTAGTATTAATGGTGCTTAATCTGGGCACGTCACAGTCCCAAATTTTGCCTGTAGGCCGGCTACCCACTTACAACTTTCGTTGCCGCTAGCAGCCTAGGTGCAGCTTAGCTCTTATCCAACTGCGCAGTCATGGCCGTGACTTCAGCTTGACGTCTATGAACATCGTGCTGTAATTCTTAAAATATCAATCATTGTGAACACAAACTCTCATAATTTAAGAGCGATCGTTGAAAGTTCACATTACCACTAGCTAGGGTGTAAAAATTGCAGTAGCGACAGAAGTGTTTGAAAATTTTTGAAGTAGTTAAATTTGCTGCAAGCTGAAGCCGTGCCGTAGCTACGTACACGGATTAGTTGAGTTGCCTCTAAGCTGCTAGCAGCAACAAAAGTTGTTAGTGGGCTGCCGGCCTAGAATGTTGTCACGCGATACAGAAGACTTCCACGAAGTACGAGCACAATATCATGCAGTTAGTGTTTATCAAGTGAAGTGAGCATAGTAGATACGGCGGCTAGTTGACAGCACGAAAAAGAGCTCATTTAGGCCTATTCATTGTCTCATGTATCTCTTAGTATGTTAAGTCCTGACGAATGGTTGAATTTCTCTACATCGATACTTTTACAGAAAGTAGCGTCTAAATCCGTGAGTTTTAACAGCTTGTCAACATTTTGACCCCTAAATAATCGCTGAATTAGTCAAATAGTGTAGAATGATTAGAGAAGATATAGCAAGAGTTTTTAGTGTATGCAAGGTTGGCGTGGTGAACGTACCTCAGAACATTTCACGAGCTAGCAAAGGTTAAAAGTTGGCTATGAAAGTTGAGTTGTGCGCACGTTTTCTAGTTGTGAACCACTCAGTGTCATTTTAACTCATGAACAAAGGTAAATATATTCTCCAGAATTTAATCAGTTGAGAATTTACAGAATCCCTGGCTGGCACTTATGATTTAAATTTTGCCAAAGTAATGTAAAAGGTAATACTTTTCTCTCAATGTCGTAGCAAAATACCATAGGATGGTAATTATAAAGACCAGGGTTCTCTTCCCGTTCCGGTAGCTAATCTTGCACAGCGAAGCCGTATTCTCTAATGTATAGAGACAAGCAATCCTTCGAATGGATCCAAGTGCTTTACACTAGGGACAGCCAATCTATAAATGAGTACGCACATCGGTCAGTGTACTTGTTCAGCAAATATTACCTTACAGAACGCAAATAAACGCCCGCACATGATTTGTGTAAGCCATAAAAACTGCGCAACGAATTTTTTGTAGCGCAATTAATCCTGAAATATTTACCTTAGAAAAATAAATCGTTGCCAGTCGTAGTATAGAGATGCAAGATTAATGACGGCCTCAGAAGCTCTACTGCACATATTTTAGTAGCACTTAAATTGACTGTGTTTGTTGAGCAAATACGAAGGTCCAAAAGAAATTTATGACAATAATTTCCAGGAGCTTGTATGCACTTCATGAGTTTAAGACCATCAATAACTGTTGCTCAACGCAGACATGGAAAATATTTTAATATTTGCCTTTGGTTATTTCCCAGTGACGTTCACTGTCATACTGAATGAATTCAGAAAATATATAGCAATAACGTGCTCGCCGTCAAAATTGATGGGGTAGAATTAGCGATGATAGTTTCCGTTGATCACAGCTGCTGTGCCGATATGATTATAAGGGATTATAAAGGATATACCTGCGACAACCGCCACATATATATATATATATATATATATATCTCAATCAAAACACATATATCGATCAAAAGACGCTAGTGCGGCTAATGTAAATTATTCTGCTGAGCAGCGCTATCTTCCCTCCTGCTCTGTAACGTAAAGCGAAGTAATTCATTTGAAGCAGACACTAAAGCATCGCTCAAGACATGAACTGCCTCTGCGTATCCTTGATGCCCACTAGTATTACAGTGCTTCAGTCTCAAATATATAGCTTATAAAACCCTGTTGGCTCAAAGAAGGAAATTACATGAGAAAAAATAATTACTTCAACAAACCTCCCTTTCTCCAGTTTTCCTCGGTACTCGTGGCGTTTATATTTCGAAGAATTACCTTCTTTTACTTCCTTGATTTTTCATTTAATTCGAGCATCTGGAGCTTACAGTTAATACTAATAAAAGCAATACTACTGTTGGAAAGGTACTGCGAATGATTTCACTTTTCAAATTTGGCAAAGTAAAAAGTAAATTCAGTTTCGAGGCTTGCTGAGGTTTGCCAGTTTCTCTTAATTGACTCATTTTTGCCAGTCTACTTACATTACAGCACCTCTGTCAATCTACAACTATGTACAGTAAATATGTATATTTGCGCATGCATACGTATCCATAAAAACGCCTAATGTGAATTATAAGTGTAGTGTTAATAGCAGGAGTAATTTTCACCACATGCAGATTTCGTTTTTAACTACTTGCTACTGAAAGTAAAAACCCTACATCAAAGAGGGTAGGTAATATTTACCTGTATGTAATAATTTATATGTCTATTGATATCACTCTTGTAAGAACTAAAATAAATTAAGCCAGTATACAAGAAGTATTGAACAGATATATAATTCTTGCGATATATGACAAATCGTTATTTAGCATACATAAAATTCCAAATTCAAACAAAAAAAAAAAACCTTTGAACTTGTTACCCGCGGGACACTATACTGGCCCGTGCTGTGATGCACAAGCGCTATAAATAATTATTTTAAACTGATTATTGTATTGTAGCGATGAAGACACGTAAAACACGCTTGCTCGTGTAAATCCACAGCCTTCAGCAGAGCATACGCCAGATGACACTCATACGCACCGACCCCAAGCAGCGGACAGACCTTGCTCCAGTGACACTAAGCGCGGACACACACAACACTGTCGCCTAATTCTCTCCTCACAGACACGAACGTGTTGGCAACTTTGCTGCATCCAATGTGTTATTTCAGCTCATTTTCTAAACGTATTTGTTGTGTCTACACTATAAAAAATCTTTACGTGAAATGACAGAAAGACTCCGGCAGCCCATTCGCCGTACACTATGCAACTTTCTGTTTAATCGTACCAGGAAGTATTTAGCGGTTTCGTTAATAAGTGGATTATTTTCTGTAACAGAAACGAAAACAACTTTCCGGTAGAATACAGATTGTGAAATTTCATTCCGTTGCTTGTGGTTCTTTTGAAAAAGCAAGGTGCCTGGTCAGGATTCGAACTCACGCCTTTTAAACTTTGAAGGCAGCGCCGGAGCCAATCGAGCTATCAAAGCTCTGCCTACTCAGTGGTCAAAAGAGGGTCATGTGTATCCAGCACACAAGTTTTTGGCAAAGTTTTGAGCGGATCTTCACGAAAATTTCAAAAACAGTTAATAACTATTGAAAGGTATGAATGATTAGAGTTTAGTGTTGATGCAAAGAAAATCAAGGTTTCAGAACCAATTTGAATTTTTCGTTACCGTTGCCTTGTTTGGCGGAGGTATGCGCACTCAGAGTGCTCTCTAATGTTGGTATTGTAAACTCTCTAACAGTTAATGGCTCGGGAAGTTCAAGCAAATTGGATAAACACTCTAACATAGAACTTCTAGACCTTGAATCTGACGGACACGAAGAAAACTTTCCGGTAATACGCCTATCCACAGACACTTCCCGGTGATACTACAGAAACAATGCATTAATCTCCGTAATTAAACGGAACGTAATATTACTTCTGTGAACAATGTGAAGTATAGGCTCTCCAGCGAAACGACGGATACTTTAGGTGGATTTACAAAACGGGGAAAACTACTGACATTTTTCTAGTTTCTACACGTTGAAACGCTGAATTTCTTTACAGTGTATGGAAGCAAAACTTTGTGTGCCTAATAATACATTTGCTAAATATAAGCAGTGGAGTCAGCAGGCTAAAAGTAAGTTTCACTAGCAACATTGCTTCAAATATGCAATTTCAACTACAATGAATTTAGAACCTACACACTTTTCAGCTGATTGAATGACACAGGAGCACATTCGGATAATTAGCTGAAAGAACTATCGTATGACTTGGCATTTATGTTCATGATAACAACACCCCACCACCTAAACAGCATGACACACACAAACATACGCTGAGCACCAGGCAATGTTGCTGGGCTTGACGCTATACTTTCTTTCAGTTCAACGAGCCACAGTCACGCGGGAGCGCCAATGATACAGGAAGAAGTCAAATTTTTACGACCGGCACAGCAAATATGAGCTGAACAATGCGATGACAGCGCCTCTGGGGGGCATTTTGCCTGGCCCGACTTTGCTCTGTTTGGCGATGCTCGCAATATTTTACTTAGCTCAAACATGTACTTGTGTTTTGATTGTGTGTTATAGGTGCATTAGTGAGTAGGTATTGTGCGTCTGTGTCATAGATCAGGGATTTATGACTGTGTTCAAATGTGTAATTTCGAACACTTTTCGGCAAGTATTGATATGCAAGGTTGCCTGTGCGTGTACTGTAGGTGGGTTTGTGTGTAGTAAGAAGTGTAAAGCGTGTTGTGGTCTCAAAAGCTAGCTCGCCTTGCCGTGCACTGACCGTCAATACCTGTCTTGATGAACATAGTGCCCCGTGAGATGTACCTGTTTTCACACAGCAGCACACCTTGCTTTTCTCAGAGTGATATGTTTAGTGGTGAAGAAGTAAAAATAAACAGTAAGCGAGTTTACGAAGAAAGAGTATAAGGGTGGGTAGGTGTAGGTGGACGTGGGACTGTGGATGACATACGTTCGTAGTTCAATAACTCAAAGAAATGTATGTACTGTAGTTAAGAAGTACATCAGACAAATGTAAACAGTTCTAAGACAAGATACGGTACAAACTGATGTAGTGGTACACATTGTTAAAAACGGTGGTTTAAAATTGCACAGACGAATATAAAATATCTTCAGAGTAACAAGCGAAACATTACCGAAGCGGTACTTCATAGGACGCTAGTAGTGGGTAATGTACTGAGATACTTGTTTTTGAGGGTAGGTTCCCCTCGCGCCGCCGGGTCATCGCGCCGCCCCTTCCGGTTTCCCAGGCCCCGCCCACTCCGGTTTGCGCCCCCCTTGACCCCCACAAAATCGGTAGTGTATTGGCCGTTACAAACCGGAAGCTCACGCGCGAGGGGAGCCGCGAGGGTTGGTTACCCTCAAAAACAAGTATCTCAGTACATTACCCACTACTGACGCTTCATGGTAAGATAGACACAATGGATTATAGTCCATTCAAAGATGTATACTAACATATACTGTCCCAATCAACCCCTCGGCTGCTGTTTTCCCATAGACATCTGAATTTATTTTTATCTGCTATAACGGCAATAGCTCATAGAGAGGCGAAGCAAGGGTCTCGGCTCTACTCTCAGAATGGGCCTGTTGGTCCGTCTATAGCCAGCAATTTAATCTAAAGGCATAGACCGCAACAGTACTGTTACGGTCTATGCTAATAGCATCTAATTAAAAAAATACAATGATACAAAAAGCTGGTTACTGATAACAGAAGCACTCAATATTTACGCTGTTGTACTTCACATGGAAACTCATGTTTAGAGCAATTCAACTACATAAATTTCAAATAGATGAAACTGAAAAATAATACACTTAGAGAAACAAGAAGTTCATGTCAGCTATACGCCAGGTATGTTTTATACAGTTGTAATACCATTTAAGGCAAGACTCGTGCAGTTTATTATAAACCAAAGAGACTGACTCCGATGACATTTATTGTACATACACAAATGTATGAAAACGCTGTGTTACTTTACTGTAGGCAGCAACCAAGAAAATTGTCCATACATAGTACTCCACAGGACTTTCAGACGATGCAGCGAAGATTCAAGGAACAAAGCCCCAACCGTAAGACCTCCCAAGTCGAAGCCTCGACTGCAAATGCAAATGCTCATCAGAGTCAGAGGGCAGCAAGTCGTCTCGACGCGACTAGCAGGCACAGCAGCGACAAAAATACGGTTAGCGTCTAACTAAATTTACTAAAGCAACGAAACCAATTCTAACTTAGGCGCAACTTTTTGTTGCCGGGGGCAGCCAAAGAGAAAGGGGCCTCGGTCCAACTTAAATTGTAATGAAAACATGGAGCGGGACAGCGAAATTTATGACAGATGCACTGAGTTCCGATGTTCGTCGAGCAGGCACGGAATACTATGATATTTTCCATGTTTTCTTTATACCTGGAAGCTGCAGCATAACAGGCTTTTTCTCACTCAATTTCATTAGTCACGAAACGAACTTAATTTTCACCTTTCAGATGTTAACATTAGCCAGAACATTTCTTAACCGTGAAACTATAAGTTCTCAAGTACCGCTATCCAAAAAGTTGGTTCGACAGTTTAGAAAATTTTGTTGAACACCAACAAAGAAGTGCACTCAACGCTCACCTCCAAGTCAAACATTAAGAAAAACATGCCATCGGGTTTAGATAAACAGGATAAAGCGCTTATTAATAAAAAGATGACCCGCAAGAGCACTCATCAATTAAGACGACAAATATGGCCTATTATTCACTGCACACTCGTCACAATGAGGCTAACAATTTAGAATATAGGTACATCTGATCTAGGAAACAGGAAATTGCGGATTGCGAGTATTTTTACACAAAATCGAGCTCCTAAAGTTTATTGATGACTATAATTGCATATATACGCAAAACACAGTAGACATTCGTACCGAAAAGCTACTCGTATCTATCGTTATGGAAGGTTGGTAGATTTTAGCAGACTATGAATTGACATAACTACACTAGGTACTTGTCGATGAGTATGTCATAAGTTTCATTCTTGATTGTATTTCATTACCGACATATTACTACTTTAATATTAAATAATTATACATGACGAATGAAATCTACGTCTTGGTGCGATGGTATGCTTAATTGCTTAATGCCATTATGCATTCAATGTATTCATGTGCCGAATATTTGCTAACAGAGCTCTTTATACTCTGGTAATAAGTTTTAGATTCATAAATTATTCAAAAGGCTAATATCACGCTATTGCGCCACGCTCTTTACGATTGGTGCGCGCTCGCAGTACCAAAGAATAACACAAGCGAAGTGCACCCCGGCCTTTAATTAGTCGCAATGCTACATAGGGCTTGTTTCATCAATACGAAGCGACCAGCCTTACTTCTCTTTCCAGTAGAAGCTGCCCTTTCACTATCAGTCAATGAAAAGTAATCAGTCCTTCCACTCCCACGAGCCAGCTCATTCAATAACTCTCTATTGATTAGGATCGAGAGCTACAAAAGAACTGATTATAATCACATGCGTCTGCCAGCTCAACGCTGAAAAACCAACAACTACTCTCGGTTTAAAAAATGGGCCAGTATCCCTACCATAATTATGGCTTTTATGCCAATACGTCCGATTTTTTCTTTCTCTCTCTCTCTCTTTCAGTGTTTCACCATATTACTCGCATGTTTAGCAGGTTTGTTCTTAAAAAATAACAGCCCCAGTGGCACAATACATATCATGATGCCGGAGACGTGATCATGCGCAGGCCTACCTCATTGACGACGCTTCATCTTCGGCTACGCCTTTCTGGTCATCCCCTTGATGACGTCACTATCCTGTAACCATATGCACTGCCTACTCTCGGTGAGTTCACTACGCAGTAAACATGCCTTGCTAGCCCAGTGTTGTACTTATTAATGGACGTACCGTATCTACGTCACCTAGGAAGGCTTGGCAGTTCTGCAGTAAAACGTCCCACGTGCATCCCCGCCCCTCTACAGCAGATGTCGATCAGACTTCAGGGTTGGTCTGCCTCACGTCATATTTTTCACAGCTTTAACGATTTATCAGCTGCCACTATAGGACGCCATGGTTCGTGAAAATTGCAGCGGAATGTGGAAAACATCTTTTAGAATGCACTTGTTGTTGCAGTTCGTCTGACATATCGATCCTAGTGGCAGCTGAAGCAATGGCCGCAAGTCAATGTTTGCTTTCGTGCCTATGGACATTCATGAGATGGAACCGCCATGTTTGCCAATAAAGGACCGTGTGTTGTGCGCATGCGCAGCGCAAAAGTGCTATTGGATGGGCGCAGGTAATCGCATTTTGCTTGATAAGCGTCCATTCCAAATCTCAAGGTTAGGTATTTATGACGGCGGGTTACCGGGAACTCTGCCCAAGACCGATATTGGTCCAATTTGAGAGCAGATAGCGTAACTACTGCGGTGAGCGAGAGGCTCAGCGACGCTAGGTAATGAAACGCAAGGCGCTGCTATGAGAACTCAATTATCTCAATATTCGCAAAAACACCACACGCAAAGTAGGCTTTGATTTAAGTCGGTAATTACTTTAGGCGAGGTATTGAATTCAACATGGAGTTATATATATATATATATATATGTCGCATTGGCCTGATACAGGCACACCCCTTCCGAGAACCTTGCAGGTTAGGGGCCAGGACTGGTTCTGCTAATGTCCTATGTCAAATATAGGTCTTTATACTGGTTCACTATGTCTTAAATTTCATATTTCACTACGGAAACCAGTACTGGATTACCTAACCTACAAGGTTGGCGGGGTAATTGAGCTCATTGTAAGGGGGCTAGTACTAGGGTGGATGGTCGGGGTGGGAGGGTGGCAGCACAAAAAAAAATTTCCCGTTTTACTATCAAGAAGTGGGCGTGCGTTGGAACGTAGACTTATTTTCCTTCAAAATGAGACCAAATTTACATAAATCCACGGCGTTTATAGTGTTTTTTTTCACTTTTTGAGGATTGAGGCCGTTAGGTGGCCAGGATTTTGGTACCTCTATCGAACCAGAAGGCCACTTAACAGGCCGCATATGAATATTCTTAGCCATCTAATATAGCCCGTTTCGAAATACTGTATATATGTATATATATAACAATCGATTTGTACGTGTCTCGACTTCTGCGACTCTCTACTTTTATGAACGTAATTTTGTGAACATATCTCAAATTTTACGAAATGTGTTCCCTACTCTCGAACATTACGATTTGTCCTTCCACCCAGTATTCTAAACGTTTTCGATGAGTATTGTATTATGTAGCAAAGTGTATTGTATAACACCAACTTCTTGAGTAATTAATCGATATGTTATCAATTGTTTTTGTATATATTTGCTTTATACTTTTGTAGAACATTTCTTCCGGCTAACTTAATATAATCTATTCTTGAAATACATATTTCTTTGTACGCTACTGTAACCCAGTGTTGCCAATTCAGTATTTTTAATGCTAGATTTAGTATCATTTTCAGTGATTTAGCATTATAAATCTAGCAGAAAGCACAGCATCAAAACAGAATATTTAGATTTTTGCATTTTTATTACTTCCTGGTAGTTTGTGCAATAACGTAGAAACTTCAGGCCAATAATCCATTTTGTGCTAAAATCATAAATCCTATAATTTATGCCCGTTGGAAGCTTGTAGCCATGTAACTGGTCTAATGTAGCCATGGGTGTGATCATGTTAAGTAATGGAGTGCTAACATACCCATACAGTGTTTTGTGTTTATGGAGTAAAAGGATTCTTCCTCCAGATTGTACAATAAAGCAAACACTGCAGAATTTCTTAACCAAAAACGACAGTTCAGACACAAAGTTAAGGAACTGTAAAAAGCTGTGATACCTATACAGTTGTAGGTAAGAGTATATCAACATTCCACAAAGCTGAACAATAAAACCTACACAGGTAATTAATTCTTAAGGAAGTCTGAATAATTGTTTTATAATCGCATGCCAAAAGCCATCAGCAATTCCAAAAACCTCAACTTTGTTTCACTCCAAAATATTCCGACTAATCGCATCTCTCTAGAAATGTGATATTGCTTAAATGAAAAACTTTAGTAGCTCAGTTTATTACCTTAATAGATTGCTTTTTATCAAAAAAGCGCTGACAAGACGCTACATGTGAAGAAGTTTGCAAGCAGTAGACCCACATTCTGGAAAAAATTGTGGTTTGCCAGTAATTTCATCGAAGTGTCGCAGTAAAACAAACTATTAAAAAAGTTTAATCAATGCAATAATTGAAACTAATAATATGCTTCTACAAGTGTTTTGTCATGTGCTCACAAAATATTAAGAAGAAAATTAGCGCTGTAAAAATTTTAAAAGTGCCGGAAAGTTGTTATCAACGAATGAGAACAACATTGAATTTATATTACTCTTATACAGCTCTAGAGATTTACAAGCGCTGCATAAATCTTTATGACAAGATAAAATTTCATTGAAATGTAATTTTAAACGTAATTTTTCTTGCAAAATATTGTTCTAATATAATTTTCTGCTGCATAAAGAGAGTTAGCATTGTTCAGCATTTCTTTCCGAGAATTTATCAGGAAAACCTAGATTTCATTTGGCAACACTGTAATGTGACGTTATCTCGACTTTTACGAACGTATCCCGAGTATTGCGATTTCGTATACAGCGGTAGCGATTATGTTGTTAAGTTCATAAACGCAGACACAAGTAGTGAAAAATAATATACATAGCGTGATATATTGCGTTAGTAATTATGATCATAATTCTATACAATTGTAGAAAACGTACGACACTTAATATACTTCAGATACTTGGTGGTAATAATGATAATACGAACTTAGCTCCATAAGCACTGAGACAACCATAAAAGTTAATATATCTCAGGTATACGGCAGCAGTAGTTATGAACTTGACACCATACACAGAGACAAGCAATAAAGTTTTAACATACTGTTATATGTGAAGAAAGATGTGATATTAGTACCACAAAAATATAAGATCCAGTAATGTACTACCTGCACGGATTCATACTTAAAGCTTAATGGCAGAGAAAGATGAACATTGGTAAATATAATCGTTTCAACAATTCTGAACATCCACCTCAGTTCGTCAAACTGATCAATAAAAATTCTACTCACTGCTCGTTTCTATCGACCTCATAAATTCTAAAGTGAGATCGACTCGTGCTAGCGCTTAACATATCTAAACAATGGCAAGATATTGAATTTGCAATAGAAAAATAAAGATTATAGTCCTGCGAACTGTTGCTCAGTTGGTTCCCTTTCTATTATCATGAAAACTATTTGATTTGTATATAATTTATTCTACTTAAGGCACCTAATACAATAGAAAAACCTAGAAAGGGCAGTGTGAGGTAAACCTGCTTTTGCTTCTACAATGTAGTATAATAGTATTAAAAAATAACTGTCTCGCTTGTAAAAGAAAATTATACGTTGGTAAAACGGTTCTGGCTCCTTCAAAGCTGAACTGTAAAAAGTGTCCTTACTTGAATAAAAATAGGCCTACATTAGCATTGCGAGACTGTTCTGACTCTCGCAACATTAAAGTTTGAAATAATAACCGTCCTTAGTAATAAAGCACATTAACGCTGTAAGAACTTTTCTAACTCCTACAATATCTGACTACTGACTGACCACAATAGGAAAAAACCTCGATAAACATGTAACAACACATCTGACTCCTACAATATATTTCAAAATTTTACAATAATGATAGTTCAACCTCTTAAAAAATAAATCTACTCTGCCACACTTATTCTTACTCCTAAAAGACGGTAACGTACATAGTACCACTATGTATAGTAACCCAATTATTTTTGAATGATGACTGTATGGACGGCTCAAGTGTCTTATGTTACTCTTTGCTATAACAATACACAAACGTAAATCTAAAACCATCTCTCTCGCAACCAGGCAGGCACGTACGCTACTTCAAAAGCGGAAATCTATTCAGTGACAAGCGACGAGGGTCTGAGGGCCCAGAAAAGCACTCCTTGTGCTGTCGCTGCAGATGTTCCGGCGCCGGTCTAAGCTTGCAACGATTGCAGTTTGATGTGAAGTTCCGTGGACACGATACGAACAAATGTCACAGTGCTGCCAGCACTTGCATTTGCTTTCAGAAGTTCATTCTGAGGTGTTGCAACACACCCGCGACGTATGTTTTACCACCCACACTGAGAAAATTTCGATGCACGTGGGTGTTTCATGGCGTAGTTTGGTGTGCCATTGCAGCAGACAGACAAAAAAACATATTTCAGTCAGAAAAAACATATTTCCGCACGAACAAAGTGAACAGAAGCTTTGTAGTTTTGTTTCACGTGGGAAGCAAGAGCGGTTGCATACTGACATGCAGATCGCTATTGTTTTTCAAAGTTTAGTCTCTTCGAGTGCATCATCTTTACCTGTTTTTGATGCATCTGGATGCATCATCGGCTCTGTCACAAAACCGAAACACATAAGTGCATCAATTCGTGCAAAGTGCATCATAAGACCCTATATGCATCCTCATGATGCGCATTATTTCCATGAAGTACTTGCGTGTTTCGGTTTTGGGATAAAAATGCATGTAAATTTGATGCATCTAAGTGCATCAAAATTTCTGCCAGTGCATTTGTTCAACGAAGTGATAGGTACGGTTCTCGAAAAGATGCTGACTCGGAATAATTATTGCTTAACTAGAAATTTTATTACCAGAAATAGTATACCTACTGCATTACCTACTTGCGTATAATAGCATATTCAAATTCACGTTAGCTACATTTTGCTAAGAGAAGGCACGAGTCCAGAAAGAATTTGGGATCCAAATGATTGAATCTTTTGTATATTTAAACATAAATCGAACATATTATGCCAAAGTCACTTAGGAAATCGCAAGCTAAACTTGATGGTCGTGCGTCCAGCTGGCACTTCATCCCGAGAAACAATGAAAGTCGCTAGCACAGATACGGCAGCGTGAACGACACGCGAGTTGGCCGTCCGTTCGATAAGCTGACAATCAATTGCAAATATGTAGCGGCCTCGGTACTGCGTTACCATTACATCAGATACGGCACTTTGCTGCCGTTTTCTTCGTTCAGCTCCAGGAAGTAGCTGATACTTTGGCTATGAGTTATTGATACTGTACAAAGACTCATTTCACAGTAACACTGCCAGTAATAACCGTCGATTCAACAAAATGGAAGGCAGTTATTGTATATATACTGTAGTTAAGTGGCTGTGAATCATTGACGTGTGCAAAGAATCATTAATAATTGAGGTAGAACGATACAGAACGTATGCAAGGTGTAGTAACTCCCTCAGACTCACTGCATTATTGACAGCGAAACTTACAAAGTTACGGCACCTGTCAAATGAGTCTCCAATTCTTTCCTGGGGTTACCCCTCAACAGCCGAAATTACCGATTTGCGCGGCTTAATTAAATCAGTAATCCGTCGATTTGCTGGTGAAGCCAACCGCAAATATAGAAAAGGAAACCAGCACTCAAAGAACACAATGGAAAAAGAGTCGCTGCCCAACAAAAGAGTGAAGAGATTAATTAGAACTTCCACGAAAACGCAGTCATAACATCGCTTGACATCTGCTGCATGAGAGCAGGAGATTTTATTATGGAACGCCTGCCGTGAAGCGAATGCGGTGCTGTACAGGCGACATCGTCGGTCTCGACATGCGTGTCCGCGCTCGTGGGCAGGGTCTCTTTGGGCGCAGTGGTTGTCGAGTGGAGTTGTGCAGTGGGTTCTGGGTTTTTGCAAGAACTCTACCTTTCTCGTTACAAAATAATTAGAGATATTAATTAGTTTTCCGCAACCGTATGACAGCAAAAAATAATTGCGCCACTTCCTCCAGCGTTAATGCTGGCCAGAAAAAAAAGGCCAGCATGAGGTAATGGGTAAAAATGCCACTAATAAAGTTGCCTGTGAATCAGGAATAAACAAATGATCGTCCGTAGCCGGTACAACACGCCACTCGCTTCCGGCACACGGCGATTTAATGAAGCCCCGCGAACAAATAGAGCTACCGGGCAACCAAGCACCGGTGATGTGCGGCCACAATATTTTATGCCCAACAGTTCGTACTCTTCAATGTAAGTGAGAATTATTCACTCGTAATGTGGAGCGGAATCAATGGAGAAGAAAAATGGCCCCGATCTTCAGTGGTACTTGATACGCTACAATCTGCCCAGGGTCAGAAGAACGAGACACGCGCTTATCTAGCATAATTGATGAGCGCACACGCCATGAGCTGTGGAGCTGGCGGTAAATAGTTAATTACAGTCCTCGCGGAAACACGCAGCCCGCAACTAGGCACAACTTCAGTCTGTATGAGCGGCACAGAGCCCCGGCCCCCCCCCTAAACAGATACTGCACCACGGTACACTAACACACCAGTAGAGACCCACACTGTCGCCTTCGCTTCGCTACAGCCAGGCGTGACGATATACTACAGTTGATAGCAAAGATAAGGGATAAAAACTAGAACAAAACAAGAATATTAAGATCGTTTAACTTCAGAAATTTGACGTACAAGATATACGTAGTATTACTGGTACTCAATAATATCACCAAAAATTTAACGCTTCTCAGTGGACAATAAAAAATTATGTTTAGTCAACTTATATTCATAGATGAAAAAAGTGAACAAATAAGTGACACAAAACAATAAATTTATAAAAGGAAAAAAATTGTCGTTAAACCAACATCGATGATCATTAGTATGTGAATAATCATTTATTTTTATGATCACAGCACTCTTCGAGAGCATGATTCATTTAGATTTTTACATAGATTACCACCAATTTTAGACCATTCTTCTTGAAGGTTTCTCCACAAATCTTCTGTATTGCATGCATCTCAGGCCATTGCTTTTTGCCTCTGAGTTTTCCTCAGATTCTCTGTGAGATTCAAATCAGGAATTTGAGCTGGCCAATCTGGTCGCTCCATTTCTTTCTCTTGAAGATAACAATTTAGACACTTTTAGCTTCATGACAGGATGGGTTGTCCTGCATGAATATAAGCCGTTAATTCTAGAATTGTATATAAATGACAGCATATGACCTGCTAGCACGTTTTTATACTTCACAGCACTGACACGCGTATGGCAGGCGAACAAGAGACGTAGCACCATGGGTGGAAAACATCCCGAATACCATGACACTTCCGCCTCCAATTTAACTGTTTTTATTTATTTTTTCATACACATTGGGTTGTATTTTTTATCTTTGCGCCGTCTTACATAGTTGTTCCCATCACTTCCGAACAACTGCTTTTCTACCGTTCTAAAATGCGCCTTTGCTATTGCACCAAGTTTACTTAAGACTACTTCCGTATGAATTAAATTTACTCTGGTCACTAAAGAACACCTTAGACCACCATTCTTGAGAACTATTCAAATTTTTTTTGCAAACTTGAATTTTGTAATTTTATTCTTCCTGCTTATCAGTGGTTTCTTTTCCGGCCGTCGTGCAACAAGAACTATCGCCTTTAACTCTCTTGAAACAGTAAATCTGGAAACACATCATTCGTTTTATTTGTTTGTGAGAAATAGAAGCAGCAGATGCGAAACGGTCCTTTAATCTAGCGCAATGGATTATTCTGTCTTGCCTAGCAGAAGAAGTTTTTTAGGTCTACATCATTTACTGGGACTCGAAAGTTGAAATACGTCCTAAGTCTTTGTATTCCACCATAATTCTTCCAACAACTCCCTATATGAACGGTTAACTTCTTTTGAAATCACTCTGATGCTAAGATTTTGCTTGCGTCATTTAACAACGGACATTCTGAGAGATTTTTTCAATTTTTTCACGATTAGTCATTTGTACTAAGTATGTATATAGAACGCCATTAAGCTGTTTCTTACATGAAAAAGCAAGAAAATAAGATAATACAACCTCTTAAAATGTACAATTTAGTAAAGTGTCCCATATTTCTGTACTTTATTAATCCATTAGAACAACTAAAGCAAACATAATTTTTTATTCTTCCATTGGGAACCGCTCAATATTATGTAATATTATTGAATATAAAATTATTTCTTTTATATCAAAGTTTTGAAGTTGGACGATCTGTTGACTGTTAGTTGGAGAATTATTTATTTTTATCCCTTACTTTTACTGGCAACAGTATATGCGGCGAGCCCATTGTTAAAAATCGGATGATAGAACAGGTTCGTCATGGTCATTAATTGATGCGGAGCACGGAGCATGAGGTCAGAAAAACAAGATACGCTTTCTTCCATTCGAATTTATATGATTGATACTTGCGTACCTCATGAGGTGCTCGAGCCAAAGATAGAAAATTAACCAAATGCTTACCTAAATTGGCCGTTCATCGATAACAATCGGAGTACATCTGATACCTAATAGATCTGTTGCGTGACGAGTGCCTCCGGAGTACAGAAAAGTAATATATTATTATAGAAATAAGGCACAAAGAAACTGCAGTGCGTCTGGTTAGCTAAGCGACGCTTTTTTCGAGCTAACAAGTAAATGACAAAATATATATTAACTAGTGCAGGAGTTACGAGACATACATCAGCACGCATACTGACATGAGACGTAATACGAAAAGATTTGTTGAGCCATTAGTAAATATGCAACACACAAACTGCAAGTGCATCTAACAGGGTTATGCACAGTTATATGAAATGCATAAAATAAAGAGGACATATTAGCCACAGACCTATAGGTGTTTAAGCAATGAAGCATATATGACAATTGCTGTACGAGATGAGCTACAGTCGTTGAAGGACAAGCAAAATATTTTAACGAATAATTAACGACATACCGTAAATTTAATTGACTGGCGATAACAACGAATCTGTATTTATATTTTAGTAGCAGCAACATGTGCTGCACGTATTATACACAGTCCGTAGATATAATAAGAAAAACATATCAGTAGAGAAATTACTTCAGTAGAATTAAGAAACTCTTCCAACAAAGAAGTAACTACGAAACCACGATGAGAAGATATTTAAAGGGCACAAAATGCAATGCATAAAATATATCAGTAAGTATGCCATAGCAATCATGCAGAAAATAAATTACCACAGAGCATGAAGAATTACAGCTAAGATGAAAGACCTCCATAAATTGAATGATAGGATAATGAAAAAGAAAAAAAAAAACAACGGACATATTACCGTTTGGCAAAATTAGGGTGCGTGCGAATGAGCTGATTCTGCAATACTGTAAATCGGTGAGGAATATGACGGCGGAGAGAAACATAAATTACGCAATTGGCATGTCGAGGCACCTTCCTCGATATGTATTCGGCGAAATTATATCGCCCGCTCCAATACAAAGAAAAAGAAATATTTGTAGCACTAAAGAGAAGGACGAAGCTGTATAGCAGCAGACAGGTGGAGGACGGACTCAACACTCTTATAAGAATCTGAGTAGAATAATGTACAATACTTAAAATATTCTATTTTTGCTAAATCTGGCAAGTTCAGAAATTTTTGTTTATACTATCTTTATGTAAGCATGGATTTATTGGAGTTCCAGAAGCACAAAGAAATAAACAAAACACACTTTATCATGCACACATAAGGATATGGTACAGGTGCACGAGGCGAAGCTTATCGCCAGATGTACATCAAATACAAAGACCAGGTAATACCATCATTACGAACTACACTGTATTACTCTGTTGCGACCACACTGTTTGATTCCTTTTTTGTAAAAGTGTCCGCTGCCACCGGCGGGCTGTACATGTTAGATTGTGGAGCCAGGGCCATCACCGATCACCTTAAGTAAGGTAAATAAAAGTAGCAATTCAAAGCAAATCTCATTAATTTCTTAAGCGAGCTAACAGTACGAATGCAGCAACCCGAAGTAAATCCCTTTAATTTCTTAAGCGAGCTAATAGTACAAATGCAGCAACCCGAAGCAAATCTCACTAATTTCATAAGCGAACCAACAGCGCAAATGCAGTAATCCAAAGTAAAGTCAACTTTGACAGCACCCTCAACTGGGAAACCCACACGCACTGGTTTGTGCTGCGGATATAGTTATGTAAGCTCACTGGCCCCATAGGAATAAGTGCGGCTACAGTCGACCACCGGTCATCAAGAACCATGGCGCCAATTTGATGGAAGATTAAAATGACCCGCGACCCCGCCCCCACCCCCTTCATCTCTGAGAAATGCAAGTTCTACCACGGCGCAGTGCATGCACACAACTGCCGAGTCAACACAACTAGATCAGAAAAGAGCTCGCGGGCCTGGGTTGGCCTCGAACGAGCGATACGAGGATTACGAGCTGCGAACGTAAGCATGCTCCTATCGTGGAGGTAAATCCCATTAATTTTTTAAGCGGGCTAACAGCGCAAACGCAGCAACCCGAAGTAAATCCCATTAATTTCTTGAGCGAGCTAACAGAGAAGCAGCAACCCGATGTAAATCCCGTTTGATAGGTTTAATAGGCGTGATAGGTTTATTACACACAGACACATTTTATATTACAAGTATTTGGTAAGGTAGTAATGCACTAGAGAATAATGCACCTGTGTAGCCACTGAAAGTTTAACAAACTTTTTGGGCAACATAAAACAAAAAACAAAAACTAATAAAATTGCATGACGTATTCTTTAAAACGTTTAATTTCTTAAGCGAGTTAACAGCACAATTGCAGCAACCCGAAGTAAATCCCATTAATTTTTTGGTGAGCAAATAGTATAAGCGTAGCAACCTAAAGAAATCCTGGCAATTTCTTTGGTGAAGTTTAAGAGTTACTTCATTTATCAAATTAGCACTTGAATAGTAGTCTTTTGTTTCTTAGTAAGAAAACTCGCACGGCATCTACAGTATCCAAGATGGATCTTTCTTTTCTTTTTTGAGGGGCAATTCGAGTACGGATCGAGATTATAACAAGAGGAATAAATCTGTAATACGAACACAGTTGTAACCTTGTCGACTAAACGGTTTGTTGTTCTAAGAAATCAGTCCTTCTCTAGAAAAAGTTGGAATGAACAAACATAACGAGATCCGTAACTCGAAGCATGAAGTTTAACGCACATATAAAGGGTGCGCCAAACATCACCTTACCATTTGAAAGATTTACTAGGCAAAATTGTAAAATATACAAATTTCTGAATTTGAAAGTCTTGTATAGTCACTTCGTATAATATTTACGAAAAATCACAGTGTTATTTCATTTGTAGTTTACTAGAATTTTGCATCATTTATAGTTTTTCGAAAGATTTAATGTTTTTTTCACGTTTCTAAAACACATTTCCGTTCATTGCTAATTAAAAAAAAATTCTTGCATAAAAAGCATGCGCATGCTACGTAGAGCAATTTTCGGCCATCTTCTAGTGGGGCCATCAGCAGGTATCTAATGGGAAATAAAATCAAGTACAATAAGTAAGGCCCAAGATTACACACTTTGGTCAATTTGAAGCAGGAAAAAGAACAGTTAAAACTTTCCTACTCTTTAATCTTAGTTGTTAATTTACGTGCTTCAAATTTAAGAAGGTATGTATTTTTGTACTTTAATTGCTTATTGTCCTTTTTTTATGGCACGTTAGATACCTGATCGCTGAAATGTGTTTTTCGTAGCATGCGCATAGTTTGATGCCCAATACAGACGAGAACAAAAAATTGCTGAAAGTGGCATTTCGCCAACACATGCTCCTCTAGCCTCAGCGAAGAAGTTGCTTGAAGAGCGAGCTCAGCAGGATGCGTCTAAGCGAATCTTTTTCGCAGCTTTGGGGCAATTCAAAACAACTTAGAGTGTAGTTTTTCCTATTATCTGTTGAGTTCTATGGTACGTAACGCCTCCGTTTTTCTTAAAACTTTCCGTTAAATAGTGGCGATTGTAACTGCAATGTCAAAAATATAAAATGGATTTGTCTCCAGGTTACAACGATGATAGCCGCAGAAAATTTACCACCTTAAATTTCGTTTATGTTAGAATCTAAGGGTCAGTTCACTTGTCCATCATCGTAACGCGTTCAGTCACGAAAATGAACACAAGCTGTGCGTCAAGTTTGCCGGTCGCTGTCCACGCGTAGGAGCGACCGTCATTCAAATGAACAACACAGAGCGTTCAGCTACCTCGTTCCTTTACATTTTCGCTTATATTCCGTGTCGGTTTGAAGTCACATTCGTATCCCATAATTTTATAGCCTTAGTTTGATAGGAACAGCTTATTTTCAAAATAATTATGGCCTGATAAACCGATAAAAGTGAACTCAGCACGCAGCAATCCCCTTCCTTGTCGAATCAAAGATAGCGTCTGTGTTGTTAGTACAACAGTTTCAGCTCAACTAGTTTTCTTGTGTTAAACGGCAATACAGGGATTCTGATCGTTAAGGTAACGGTAGATAGCAGAAAACATTCAGTTGCTGAGTACTATGCACGTTGACTAAAAAACAGGCTTATAAAGAAGCAATAAAATTTATTAAACTAATACTACCAATTCTTCTCCATGCAACTTCTAAACACTTTAAAAACTATTTTCCCTAGGAAATTGCCGCTGCAAAAACGTTTCCGCCGCTACGTGTGCGTTGAAATGTCGAGCCAAACTTGACGATCAGACAATTTTGTCTGTTTGAAATCAGCGCAGATGTTGCTCATCTGCGCACGGCTTTATGCAAGAATTATTCATTTTGAAATTAGCAATGAACAGAAATGTGTTTTTAGAAACGTAGAAAAAACATTAAATCTTTTGTGAGATTAAATGCCGACTTGCAATACCTGAAATTCTATAGGTTTTAGCACGGCAAATTTTTAGAGTAGTATAGTGCCTTTTCTCCCACTACATACATGTCTATGTGTGCTAATGTGTACATGCCGTCGAAGACCTCCCGCCACTACAACGCGTACGCTGCATTTATTACCCAAATTTTCACCCTAGTCAAATAGCGCCTGAGAACGAACTGAATTTGAGTAACGAAGCACCAACCCACAGCGACCAAATAGCAAAAGTGCAGTAACCTCATAAAATATACCCAACATGTTATTTTGATCGGGGAGAATTGCAGGGTAATACGCATCTTCTTATTTTTCATTTCTGGTAACTTTCTCATTAGCGGTGGAGAGTTGCGGCCCCTTGCAGCAAAGGCGCATGAGAAAACAGGTGGAAGGTTTGCGGCCTGCGGCTATTTCTGCTTCTGCGTTCGAACCGCAAGCGGCCGCAACTGGTCGCAAGCGCCAACCTTGGCACCCCCTTGAAAATTTCACGTTTCAACACGGCAATGCTGTTCGTTCAATCTTAGCTGCCAGCTTACCTTTATAATACGCGTACTGATTCACACGTTTTTCGATAAACACCTTTTTCTAAATATTCATTACCCTTTGTTCGATGAACACTTTTTATTTATATATTCACGTTTTCGTTGTTCGATAAACATATTTTTTTAATAGGTAATGATATGTTGTTCGATAAACATCTTTTTTTATAAATTTATTTACACGTTGCTCGATAAACGTTTTTATAATACAAACTTCTTTCTTATTGTTCGTAAGCTTTTTTCAATATCTGAGTAGCTTACTCCTCTCCCCACGGCCTAATCTTGCCTCTTCTGTGTAAAAAATCCTGTCAGGTGCGTTCATAATAGTTACGTTAAATCATGCGATGAAGGTTTAAAACTGCCACGTGCCTCCTATATACAGTTTTTATCACTTAGTTCCCGGGCTACACTTACTATACTGTGCAATCAAACGCTCAACTTGATGAGCTGAGCGGATTTTCAGCTCGCACGTTGTTTATGCTGTTGGGATACTCGCGGTAGCGGGAGCATAAAGTGCTGAGCTCGTGACACTGGACGTCGCAGGTGCAAATGCTAACCAAGGCAAGCTAGCTCTAGCGCCGCTTGAGGCGCTAACTCAGCATTTGATATCTGCAGAGCTGCCGTGGGCGCACTTACCCTTCCAATAAATGGGGAGGGTGGGTGGGGCAAAGGTCGTTGCATCAGAACCTTCCTTCGATGGCGCCACAGCTGTCGATGATCAGTGATCGACTACAGCCGCATACTCCTCTGGGGCCTGTTGCCCGATACCTGAACCTGCCCTTACCTTTACCTTTGCTACCGCGACTTTCGCTGTGTTTTGGGACGACGTGCCAGTTGAACGCTCGCTCATCACTTTATTATAATTGTACAAAAGTGTCGACATGAAAAAACGTTAACGTTTCGGGATTAAGTTCCCATCTTCAGAACTAAAAACAAGGATGTGAACGCCTAAAACTAGAAATTTATTATGATAGCTTAGCTGAATATGGGAACTTAATCCCGAAACGTTAACGTTTTTCACGTCCACACTTTTGTTAGCCTAATTTATTATTTATCATTAGTACAATTGTACAGTGCAGTATGGTACAGACATATAGACTAGGGAAAACGTGGCCAACACAATCGTCACCACATGACTCTCCCTCAANGTTTTTCACGTCCACACTTTTGTTAGCCTAATTTATTATTTATCATTAGTACAATTGTACAGTGCAGTATGGTACAGACATATAGACTAGGGAAAACGTGGCCAACACAATCGTCACCACATGACTCTCCCTCAAAATAATTAACTACCAAATTAACTCATTAATAAAAGGAGCAACATACACAGTGATATAGTGTGACCAGCCGTCCCCCCAGCTCCCGAATCTCGCCTGATCATGTTGCAGCACTCGTCTAATTAGCACTAGAAAAAGAAAGATTATGCTCGTGTGCACCGAGCTGCAGCAAGCAAAGATCCGGACATTTTAAAGTGAACATTTTCGCCGCACCTGTGATGGAAACGCCTGAGGGCATAACCAGAATAATACAAGTAATAATTACAGTTCCTGAACCAATGCACATTTGCAGGTAAAGAACTGTATAAATGCAGCTGAACATATTTTTAAAGTCTGGAAATAGGTGTGTAATCTTTCTTCTTCTGACAGAGCCGAATTTTAATGCATAACAGCAAGAAGGGAAGATTTTCAATATTTATTATATCTAGAACCTACACTGAAAGGAAATTCACTTAAGCATAGGAATACGAAAAAAATTAATCACCTGTGAAACCAACTTTTAGGATGAGATGCTTTTACTCCAAGCACAAGTGCTGCATACAAATCAAATTAATGAAATTATGTGCTTTACTCCAAGCCAAATTACGGAATATAACATAAATTAAATCACTATATTTTCGAACTATAAAGATATATACCTATGGAATGCAGTCCAAGATAAATAAACTCTTTGATGAAAATGAGAACCATCACCACAGTTGAATGCAGTAATGCTAGCGTAGTCAACCCCAAAAAAAAAATTACCGCTGCTTCTGTGAAATGGCAAAAAAAGGAACGGCAAAAATTTATATTCCTGTGCAGCACAAATTTTGCGGTCACTAATAATGAGGAGTTAGGACTTGCTGCATTTTACTGCACTGTTGCTCATCACCTCCCTCGTATCCATGCTAAAACAAAGACTTATTTTTGCCTATTTTATTTCGCTATTTTGGTGGAACGAGAATGTACATGTGTGAAACTTGGAGTAAATATTCTTCTGGAGGGCACCTCCAGCCACAGTTACGGGCAGCGACTGTCGTACATTGTGGCTTGAACTCCCTACTCTTAATAGATACCTCCAACTTTGACAATCAACCTTGCTGAGTGGCTGGGAGACAGCTACATTTCCGGAACAGTTAAATAGCCTGTACCACATCTGCAAAAATACCTCGCGGAATTTCTTAACGAAATTTCGGAAAATTTTTTCACAACGGAAAAAATTCACGTCCAAGACGGGACAAAAACTTGAAGGGGTTGGCATAGAAGATACTGAGTGTTATATTAGTCACCTTTGCTGAAGAATATAATATCTAAAATTTAATAGACGCGGACAGTAGCTAGCTATGTACAGCTAAGAAGTTGAAGGAAAGCACGAGCCTGATGGCTTGCACCTCCAATCCACCTCCCGCTCCTCTCCTGCAGTCTTGCTACACGCAAGAATACTGCGCAAAAAGGCACGTAGACTTCGGTAAGGATAAGTGAACGTGCGCGCTCCTGTGGTATATTTCCTCTAAGGTGTGAAATATATACAGGATGCTAATCTGTACATTAATAGGAGAGTTGTCTGTCCCAAGCCTTCCAAAAACCGTATCCAGAATACGAACCCGGGAACGGCCTAATTGCTTACTATAGACCTAGGCTCGAGATTTAGTGAACGTGGTGGATTTTGTGGAATTTGTGGGCTTTGAGGACTTTGTGGACTTGGTACACTAATGGACTTGGTGCACTGATGGACTTTGTAGAGTTGCGCACAATCTAAATGGGATGATAAGACATATTAAACGATAAGTTTTCATAGCGAATTGAGCGAAAGGATTGATCGAGGTCTAGTTAATATATGTAACTAGCTGGAACCTGTGAAAAGGATTGATCGAGGTCTAGGTAATACAATTAACTGGAACCTGTAGAAATTCCACAGCACAAAAGTAATGGCAATGTTCTTCAGCGATATCTCAGACCCATATCATTCTAATTTTCTCCTATCTAATACAGAAGGAACATGTAAAAATTCTGCATATCAAAAGAATTGTTTAATGCTATTGCCATCTGATCTGTATCACGGTTACGAAGGTTGAAAAAATGTTCCAAGTCAGGCAATGAATCCTCTACCTAAGACCTGCGGGCAGTAGCAGCTTAAATCTGGACTAGACTCATTCTTCTAGGAATCCCTTTCAATGTCGTATCAAGGATACCTCAAGGATGCCCTAATTCCCCCCTCCTCCTCCTCCTCCTCCTCCTCCTCCTTATCTATTACTGATGAAAAAGTTACAGTTGTACTAAGTGACTAACGGAAGAACAAGCAGAATTATAACATGGACTAGAAGTCTCGGCTATCGAAAATAATTAGGAAAAATTTTCGATGGTGCCTTATCAATGATTTTACTTCGTTAGCAATGTATATAAATGAAACTTGGGTTGACAGAGTTTAGCTGAAATTACAAGACATTAGCACTCTCTGTTTCAAGTCACCCGGGTAGTAGAATCCTTCCGTCCCTTAGGAGACACGTAAATAACGCATTTCATTAGGAAACATCCACTCAAGCTTGACCGAATAAAAATGTCATCGACGCTTCCTTCTTAAAAATGAATACACAAAACATACTTCAGTAAATGGAAATTTCAACGCTCAAGCGAAAAGCTGCTTCGTCAAAAGAAGAAAATAATTTGGAAAAACAAACGCCACTATCTCTCAAGATTTGATGTTCAAAATATTTACTGTACTCGTTCTTACTGAAAGTGTCAGATAAACCATCAGGTAGCGGTTGCGTGCACTGAGGGGATCAGTCGCTACTAGAAATCCTACTGGTCAAAAAATGAAGCATCACCTCTGCACAAGATGGGCGGCGTGCATGTCACCTGGACCTTGTCCAAAGACTTTTTATGGTATTCAAGATAAAGTAAGTACGTTTAGTGCACCCAAAAAATGGTTTCCCCGTGCCACGTTGATCATCTAGGGATACTCAATTTACGCATCTTAAACTGAGAGCAAGTAAAATTTTTTAATGAAAGAAAGAAATAGTTCAGAACCCAAGAGACTGCTAAGAAAACTGCAAATATTGGTTGGATTTCAATGTTGGTGAGCAAGAAGTGCATTCAATTTTGAAGACTAGAGCACTTTGAGAGCGCATATCTCCGCCAAACATGGCAACGGCTACGCAAAACTCAAATTGGTTCTGAAACCATGATTTTCTTTGTATCAACACCAAAATCTAATAATTTGTACCTTTTGATAGTTATAACAGCTTCTGTAATTTTCTTGAATATCCGTTAGAAATTTCTTGAGCTATACTGCTAATAAACATTACGACAAACGTAAATCAAACACACAAGCGAACCAACCGATCATCATCAAAGTTAAATCAATTTATGTATTTTAATATTACTAACGAATCCTGTGAATTTCATATAGCTAGATCCGTTCATAACTGTTTGAGTTACTGTGCTAACAAACATAAAATCAAACACAGCGAACGAACGAACACATCATCACAAAAATTTAGCCATTTACTCTTCGTAGTACACCTAACAACTCATGTAAATTTCATGAAAAGCTGTCCATAACTTTTTGAGCTATAGTACTAAAAAAAACAGGCAGACAAACATACAAACAGGTGAACGGATTTTCACCAAAAGTTACTCATTTGTTACTGTAAGAATGCTTAAGAATTCTCGTAAATTTTGTTAAAATCCATACTCAAGTTTTTGAGTTATCTTGGTAACAGACAAACAGTACAACGGACAGATAAACTCGACGAAAACATAACCTCCTCGGGGCAGGTAATAATGATTCTTCATCGTGGCCATCTGTTGCAACTTCGTCGAATATTCACCCACAAATTCCCATCATAACGTGACAGAATATTCAAAATCTCCAAGCTAGCCAAGTTTTCACGCATCTACTTGTTGAGAGCGTTACACAAAAAATCCAAATGTACAAAAATATAATACATAAATCGATATACATACACACGATGAAATTTATTATACTGTTTTGTTGTAAATATTTAAACATACAATCACGTGATGCTATTTGTTGAATCATACTGATTTGATTGTACCACATATTAAGCTCAGAAGCAAGATCAAGAAACTATATAGTAGCAGAAGATGTGAACACAATCAACCCATGCCTGCGCTTAGCAAATACAAAAAAAAAAGACGTGTGAGCAAGATCCATTACAATTTTTTTACAGAGAGATTCTGCACCTGGGCCAGTACATATAGCAATGAGAACCGAGCATTTTATGGCTAAAATTCTATATCTATATCTTAGCAGTTCTATTAGTGACTAGAGCTGACGTTCATTATGGTGTATCAGGATGCAACTTTAAGTAATGACGAGCTGTTTATTGCATGCAGAGCTCCCATGCACTGGCATCGCTTGCAAACATTCATATAAAGATGTTCTTATGCGGGAATATTAAGTGCAAAATTAGTACAAAAGTCCTCCTAAAAAACTTGACGTGCTTACCAAGTTTATGCTGCAGGCCTAAAATCTGCGCCTGATAATGAATTAGTAGCTAATCTTAAGTCCGCAGGCGAAAAAAAAGTTATTTCATAGACAAGTTTTATTTAAAGAATAGGCATAGGTAATGTAGGTATATTATAATGAAATCGAACAGAACGATTGAAGTGAAAAACTAAAATGACTACAAGCAGAAGGGATACAGCCATTCAGTAGGTACCTACATGTTTAACCATTTGTCCTATTTTAATGAAGTCAAACAGTACGATTGATGGGAAAAATTAAAATTACTACAAGTAAGGGGAACGCAGCCATTTGGTAAATTATAAACTATTGCTACAGAGTAGAACTATCTCAATTTTTACATTTTTTATGGTTTCTTGTTTCTAATTATCAGTGAAAAAGTGTCTTTCTCGACCAATGCAGTGAACACAAAAGTAAATTATATACTTTGCAGTGCAGATATCAGGAGAAGAAGAGTCCATCATTACGGCGAATAATGCGACGCTTATTAATTTCGGGTCGATAAGATGTTCAGTACAATCATGAGAAAATCGGACACAAAAAATATAGCAACTCCAATGGTTCTCATAATGAGCTATTGATCCGCGATCTAGGCCTGCTGGGGCCACAGCCATGTAGGTATTGCTCGTGTGTTTCTACCGCAGACACGCCGGCCTGGGTCTGTCGCACGTGGGTGTCAGCACGGTAACGAAATATATATCACGTGTTTTTGTCTCCAAGCTGCTTCGGCCTGGAATACAGAGCTGAAAATTGTGCTAGGCTAAACCAGGCTCTATTACTTCAAATACAAAGGCTTTTTCTGCCGTAGGAATACCATGGGACAGAGAACCCTAGTAGTAAAGTAATGCCGGTGCCGCACCATGCATTCGCACGGACAAACGGTGACGAGAATATGCAGAAAACCGTAAAGTATCTCGCCAGCTTCCTGACAAAATCTAGAGATCTATTCTAAAGCAAATTATCTCATCATGCAACCGTATCTATGTAACCAACTTCAAATTTATATCGGACCGACACGTGAGCCCAGCATCCTTACAGCCAGTCGTGAGTGAGAATGCACTGTGTGGCCGCGGCATAACAGAACTTACTAACATATTTGATTAAGCTGCACTGAGAGACTATTAATAACTGTCCCAAAACTAGCACGTATGCCTGGGCAGCAACAAGAAATATCAGTCTAGCCGCGGTCGTACAACTCGGCTACAACAGTTTTTCCGTAGTTGCACAGGAAAGTGGGCTACTTGGGGATTACGTTCGGTTGCGGTGTTGGGTTCCTCGTATGTACATATAGTGTTCGTTCGAATTTGCTTTTTCGTAAGCGCCTAAACGGGAACTTTGTTATGTAAATAAAGTAAATGATAGACTTTGTGAACGTATTCACGCAGATTTACAATATCCTCCTAAAATTACTTCCAGTTGTGAAATACTGTAGCACTTTTAATCCGGAAGTCAACTAAACTCAAACTTCAGTAAATATCTCCGCATACAAAACTCAGAGTGAGACAAATATGACCCATAACTAAGAAAAATCGCTACTTTGCCAACAAGAAAAATCTACACATGGATGAAACACGGGCACAAAGCTTTCACTAGAATGTAGACCGTAAAATTGTAAAGCACAGCGTCGTATTTAACACATGACTCGCACAGAACACAAAAGTTTGGGTTCCAAGCCCTTATTTGCTCACTAAAATTCTTAGGACAATGATAAAGAACTGTCGTACAACGCAGCAATTACTCTACTCAGCTCTGACAAATGGAGCCCAATTGACAGCATCGATTATAAGAGCTGTGAGGGAGCCATTCAGAAGTCTCATTGTCTCTTTTCATCTCTCGCCTTCCCTTTACTTCCCGAGGGGTTCTCATTTCTTTGTTTCGGTGCCTTTCTTTCTTTTATTTTTTAGGGCCTCAGACCCTATCAAAAAATACGACCAGCAGCAAGTGAAGGTTGGCTTTAACCCTTTTTATACTAAATGTTGTTGTGACCTCTATACTCGTAAAACCAATTTGTAGAGCAAATGATAACCGTTGTCGTATGACGTTCAGAAAGGCTTCAAGCTTCCAAGTCGTGCCATATAAGATAAAATTAGGGTTCAATCCTAATAACGTTGACAACGTAATGAATTTCAACGTAAAGTATCTGCAGCGAAACTTTAAAAACTCTCATCTTATTGGAAAAATAATAGGCTAAATAGAGCACTCTCAGAACGCACACCTCCGCCAAGCAAGGCAGCGGCAACGAAAAATTCAAATTGGCCGGGAAACATTGATTTTTTTTTGTATCAACACCAAAATCTACTCATTTGTGCTTTTTGACAGTATGAACAGTTTCTGCAATTTTCTTGGATATTCGTTCATAACTTTTGAAATTATGCTGCTAACAAACATTCTGACAAACACAAGTCACACACACGAACGGACCAAAGGATCATGACCAAAATTTAATCAATTGTGTCTTTTAACATTTCTAACAATTCCTGTAAATTTCATAAAGATCCATCCATAACTATTTGAGTTTTTGCGCTAACAAACATAAAACCAAGCACAACGACAAACGAACGAACAAACAGATCATTACCAAAATTTGATCATTTACTCTTTGTAATATACTCAACAACTCATGTAAATTTTATGACAATCACAATTACTTTTCAAGTTATGGGCTAACAAAAATAAGACCCAGCTTATTTTTCATGGCGTAGTGCCCGTATATTTTGATTACCTAATTATATAGTTATGAGTATACTTCGTTTGCTATTAATGGTTTCCATTAGTGTAATCGCAAACAGGAACGAATTAATTGCGGCTAAAGTAGTACTATTGAATTTAATAATATACTCCATCGTATATTACTGCAACACGACATTCCCTGCCACAATATGTTTGGGCATCACGCACCCAAGGGTCCCGAGTGCCTTCTCCGCAGGGGATGTAGCATCTGGCCGCAGTTCCTGCTGACGAGGTTATTTTTGTAAAGTTAGGTAGG